>VWZW01006101.1:0-116706 GCA_013397115.1 Edolisoma coerulescens | reverse complement strand
CCCCGGCAGCACGGGGCGCTGGGGCCCGGCGCGGGATGTCCCGTGCGGGGGAGGCGACGGGAGGTGACAGCGAGCCCGGAGCGGGGGAAAAGTCACCATAAACCCCCAGCCCTGTTTTCCCACCGTCAGCAGATGGCCGAACCTCAGCACCACGCACCCCGCACGAGGTGCGAGGATAAGGTGGGGAAGGGCACAAGGGGCACGGTTGTGCCCAGGGCCACGTCTGGGACGGAGAGCTGCAGGACCCCGGGCCCACAGTCCCGACACCCCAGTGTGGATGCGTTACCAGGCCAGCGCATTCCCACAGCCACAGCCCGAGAATGACCCTTCGTGCTCTGCACAGGGAGCCTGAGGGCAGCTGCTCCCAGTCCTGCTGGCACCGGAGATATTCCTGGAGCTGGGAACAGGAGCTCTCCTGAAAACAACACAGCTTCCCCTAAAAACATTGGGGCAATACGATAGGGCATCATCCCTGAGCAAAAAGAGCAAAGTGGGGGTGCAGGGTCGGCTCCTGAGGGGTGTGAAGGTGCCTGGGAGGTGTCAGACACAGCATGTCACCACGTCACCCCAGCCCCACATGTGGCTGCCAGGGCATTATGGCCCTGATGCGGTAATCCAGGGATATAAAGGCTGCAAAACGCTGCAACATCCCCACGCCCCCGTGGCACACGCACATCATCCACAGCAAACACGGAGAGAAAGGTGGGGACCAACCACGGGGTGTGGGGAAATCTGCTTCACAAATTACTGTTAGTACCAAATGTCCCTTCTTATCAAGACTGGACGGGTATTCAATTTTCTCTTCAAACGCCTGCCTTCTGAAATGGTAATAGAATTTCAAATCTAGGGGAAAAGGGAGGAGAAAAACTGAATATGCAAGGATTAACAATGAGAGAGACAAAGAAAGAAATTATACCCAAAAAATACAGTCAGAGCCTTTGCAAGAATTAATTAAATACAAATATAAAGAGAAAATTAAGTCTCATGCTTAGGAGGGGGGAGAAAAGGGATATTTTCTGAGTTTAATTAACCTTTTTTTGCCAAGAACAATGAAGAGGAAGGAGGAGGGGAGGGAGAGGAGAGCAGAAACTCCTAATTGTTTTGCCTTGCAGGAGATAATTACGGGAGCCAGCCGGGTCAGGGTCTGCCCACACAGGTTTGGGGTGTGTGGGTCTAGCTCATGCACGTGCTGGGATTGTGTGCACATAATAGCTCATTTGTTGGCTCTGACTGGGACGTGGATTGGGAGGAGCAAAGGCAGAGCTGGGGAGAGCCGTGGTCCCCCAGCTCAAGGAGGGGATGTCTCCTCCCAGCAGGGCCATGGGGAAAGGGAGAGTGTTGAGCATCAGTGGGAGGTGGCTGGTGGCCACGGTGGCTGCCAGGGCTGTGAGACAACCTCCATCCCCACACACCTCAATATCTTGTTTGCAGGTTTGATATCTGTGGTGCTCAGAGGCATCAGTCACAGGGTGACAGCTTGGGGGTCTGATGGGGTTTTGAAGCAGCTGATGCAAAATTAATGGTCTTTGTCACTACTGGCCCCTCCTGGGGAAAGTGGAGGAGCCAGGCAGTGGCAGCAGGATGAAAAGTGACAGGACAAGGAAAGGAAAGGTGATGCTGGTGATTGCATGAGCACCTGCCTCCAGGTCCTTGCCCCAGTGCCTCTCTTCTCTACTGCTGGCCATGTGGGAGCTGTTTGGCCACAGCCTGGACTCCAAAAGATGGAGAGCAACAGATTTGGAGAGCAGGACCTCTGGCAACATTACCAGCAGGTCAACACAGTGCCCAGCTGCAAGGAGCAGCGTTGCCTCTGGGCTCTGGGCACTGCCAGACACCCAGGCTCACACCTGCCAGCCCCACAAGGACATTCACGGCCACTCACAGAACCCCAGTGACCAGGAGCGATGGAAATGGGCCCACAGGCCTCTCAAACAAGGGGTGATGAACAGCAGCACCATCCTCCTCCTCTGGGTCCCAGTGCTGGGGCTGCTTGCCAGGAGCTGCTCCTGGAGGACGGCACAGAGATTCGGGGCCGAGGCACTGCCTGCAAGATGCCTGGAGGCGCTGTCGCCAGCAGGCTGCATGACGCTTTTCACTTCTTCCTTTTGACACCTCGGTGCCACAAGGTCTGGAGTAGGACCTGTTTCACTCTAACACCAGCTGGGTGAAGCAGAAACTTCCCAAGGACTTGTCACCTATAACATCTTTGGGCCACCCCCATGGAGGTGTCTTCTACCCCTGCATCACAAGCTCCCCCAGTTCAATGCAAAGCCCCCTCGCCTCCAGCCCCACCTCACCATGGTCACACCACCACCCAGCACGTAACTGCCTGGGTGGGCAATGGAGAAGCTGGGGTTCTGCCCTCCTGGACAAGGCTGCAGGCAGCAGAGATGGTTTTCCAGCAAGGACCACCTGCATTGAAGTTTCAGCTGGATGACAGAGGGAGAAACTCATCATTCCAAAGCAAGCAGCTCCTGAAAGGCAGAAGCCAAAGACATGGAGCTCTGCAGAGGTCTGGCCTTGCCAGCAGAGCATCACCCAGGACAGGCTACAGATTATCCGGGAAGCAGGAAAGGGTGATTAATAAGTTAAAATCAACACTAGCAAGTGTTTATTTAACAAACACGACGCCTTATCTGTCCAGGAATAGATTGCAAAATTATTCAAGAGTCTTCAGTGTAAATTATTCTCAGTATAAAGATTGTTTAAATTGCAAGCTGGGAATATTACTGTGAAGTGTACAAGGTATGTGGTAAATTATGTAACCTATTTATGTAATTTATAAATTGAGTTACATAAATTAGCTGCACCAGGTACAGCATGAATGTCAAATTGTATTGTGACTCAATTGTCACAATAATGGCTCAGCATCAGATTAGCTCGAGGATTAATCCAGACAGTACAAAGTCTGGATGTTACAAATAAATAAATATAAATATCAAACTGTACACTAACAGCTCAAACTAGAAAGTCATTAGCATTAATAAAGTGCAACCACTCAATTACTTGTCAGGGGAAGTAAAATGAGGCAGTCAGCAGGATCAGTTTGCTTTTCAGTTTGCACAGATGTCCCCACAGTCAGTGCCCTGCAGAGTGCTTTAGGGAAGGCAGAAAGTACCTAAGGCTTCTCCAGAAGTCCCTGTCTCACTCCTGGGGTAGGGAGTATCTCTGTTAACAGTACAGGGCTACAAAATCACTGATGATTTTGCATTAGGAAGTTTGGGCTAAGGGCACCATTACACTACTTGATACACTGCACACAGGTCCACGGAAAAGTCCATTAATTTATGGTACAGCTCTGAGACTCACCTGCCATATTCACTAACCCAAATTTTCAGGGCTTGGAGAATCCTTAGAAAACCTGAACCAAGGCTATTAGCTTTTCCCAAGTTAACAGTCACCCACTCCTTTTCCCTGAGCACTTCCCCTTTACTCCCATAAACTACTCAGTCTCCAGGTTCAACATGAGAGGGGAAAACCCTGGGCCAGGCACAGCCTCCTTGGACATACAGACACCACGAGAGGGAAGGTGCTTCTCCTGCAGTCTGCAGGTAGAGATTTGATATAACTTTAAAAACCTGGAAAGGACTTTTGGGAGAATATGTAAGGATATACATCAACAAGAAGAAATATTGCAGACTGGTTTATAAATTACTTAATCCACAAATCTAAGGCTGGATGGAAGGGATCTAATTCCTGTGGACCAGATGGAGCAAGGAGAGCAAGGAGAGCCAGGAGCTCTCCCCACGGAGCCTTGTTTACAGGGCAGCCCCGTGGACAGGAGCAGGGCTGAGCCACCTTTCATGCTTTTTGCTCCACGGTCCACATTCTCAAAGGATGGTGAAAGGCTTCCAAGTTTCAGAAGTTTTCACCTTGTACTACTCATTAAAATCCAATTTTCGTTCAAGTTGAGAATGGCAGAATTCTGCCCTCCTGAGAACAGCTGTGATTATGTTGTCATCTGCATGCTCAGGAGTGCTGCAAGGTCTGTAGCAGTGTTAGAGCTCCCAGTCTCAGGGGTGACTGCAAAGAGATCTGGAGCACAATTCTGTCGAGTACAACTTAATAAAACCTCCCTATAATGGGTGTGCTTGGCTTTTCCAGAGAGCTGAGTTTGGACCTCCCAAGCAATCCCATGAGGTAAGCACTGGTTGGCAGTGACCAAGTTCACAGTCACAAGAATGATATAGATCACTTTAAATTTATGGTGGGTACATGGGTCTCATTTTTCTGTGCAATTCCCTGCAGTTTTGAATGAAGTGCTTTTACCCAGCAGAAGAACCACACTTGGAAACATCTGCCCATCAGTCACAAAGAAGCAAATGTATCTCTTTCTCCTGATGCCACACTTGGATACTGTTACCTCGACATTGGATTACTATAACCTAAAGAGATCTAATCACATTCATTGCCTCAAAGTAGCCTCAAATAAAACTCCCTGAGTTTTGGATCAGCAGTGAGCAATACACCACCACCTGCAGCCTCAGAAGAGGACATCTGCTTTGTTTTCTGAGAAGCTGAGGAGCCAGACCCTGCTGGCTGAGGGCACTTTCATGAAGATAATCAGCTTAGACTCTGAAGCATGAATCCTCTTTGTTTGGCCACAGACTAAATGGCAACCCTTTCCTTCAGACAGCAGAGTTCCTTTTTCCTGGCATGGGGGAATGCAGCCAAGCAGGGGCTGGATGGAACCAACAGCTGGCACTGAGGTTTCACAGCTGGATTTCCTTAGCAGGTTAGGGAAAGAAGCCATGAAGTACATGAAATACATTACTGTGGATACTCTGTTTTGTAAACCATCCTGCAGTCTGGGGACGTAAACTTCAGGATACCAGAAGACACTATATGAAAATAACTAGAATGGAGTCTTTAAACAAATGGATGAGTATTTTCTCTTTTTGTAACCTCTTTAACTTAAAGACCCCAGAGCACTGCACAAGCACCTGATTTAAGTCTGGAAGAAGCCCAGCACACAGATAATTCTACTGCTTTCAGCTTACATTTGGACACCTCTGTGTGCCTTCCCACTGCGGAGCCCTGAGATGCAGTGACAGAACCGTGCTTGGGAGCAGGCACCCAGTCTATGTGGCCACCACAGACCCACAGTGTGATCCATTCAATCCAGTAAATTCCAATCCAAGGAAGTTGCCATTAGTTAGAACAGCACTCTGGAGGTAAAGAATAGAGGAAGAAAAGTCCCAATGCAAAACTTACTTATTTTCCTCTGCAAAAGAAAAATAAGTAAGTAAGGATTAAAGGGACTACGAAGGCTGTTTCAGTGAGGCAGTCCACAAAGAACAATTTCTCTGCCTTTTGTAAGCTTTTATTTTGGCTGATATGATTTAAGCTAAGTCCTAAACTGGCATTTCCCCTCTGTCTCATTAAGAGCCACAAAGCTCTGTTGCAGTCACTGGCCACGTTTCTTCAGCAGTCGAAAGGCTACTAAAGGAAAAGTAAAGAATTAATTTTTAAAAAGCCACGTTCGCACATGGCTTTTATCAAATGGCAAGAGTTCAAATCTCTCCCTTGGTTCAGCCACTTGGAGGAGGACTGCAGGCAGCACTGGCAGAGTTCCTGTTTACTTGTTTTATGATGGTTGTAACGAGGAACCCATTAAATTAATAGCCGTGCTTTATTTTTAATGTTATGTTTAGCTAATCCTGACTTACAGTGGCACTCCCCATTCATGGAAAATAAAAATCAGACTCACTATGATGATGGACTCCATCACCAAGAAAATGGGTACAGTGGGATGTTCAAGAGGTCACAGGAGTGAAAAAAAAACATCCTTTTACTTCTCCTGAGGGAGTGTCACTCATGTCCTCCACTGTTGGCCATTAGAGAGATTAACTCAGACAGTTCAAGGACCAAATAACACAAAAGCTCTGCCCCATTGGCAAGGAGGAGATGCCCACCCAGAGACTCCAGCAGAGCTGCTCATGCACAGACACACAGGCAGAAGGCACAGCTGGAGTGTCTGGGTGAGTCCAAAATGCTTCCTGGTCTTAAATGCTGAATTTAGCTTTTTAAAAAATTCTGTAGAGCAGCCAGTAGGAAGTGTATAGGACTGAGCTGCACGCACCAGTTTGCCAAAAATGTTAGCAGTAGATAGGAATGAAAACAACTTACCCTGCAGCTGTCACCCCAATATCAATTCAGTATTCAAAAAGAATTTTAAAACTAAGCTTTCAGGGATCCATAAGGAGGCAAACAGATTCCAACTCCTCAAAAAGATCCAAGTGAGCCAAAGCCAAGTGAGCTTTGTTTCAACGCATGTCAATTAGCAAACCTGCTCCAAAGATACCAGAAATTATTTTTAAACATACTTTCTGAAAACAAAGGAGGATGCAAAGTAGGAATCAAAATGAGATTCCAGGTCCCTACTGCCTCTTCTCCTGCACTCCCTGGGACAGCAGGCCTGCCATGCAATAGCTCCCATAGAGAACAACACAGGGCAGCAGGAACCAGACAAGTGCTATCAACATCTCATAGCAAATGGCACAAATGAAATGGCTGGATAAAGCACAAGCTATTCCAATGAGGGCAACCAGGGAGAGCATCTAATTTAGGCCATTCACAAGGGGAAACCAGCTTCAGGAGCAGTTTGTTACATAGCCCTGAGGGAACAATTGATTTCAGCTTGGAAAGAAAAGTTTGTGTGCTGCTCTCCCTAGGAAGACAACAAACAGAGTAAAGTTTCCTGCCATGCTCTGACCTCTATAAAAAGTCTGAAAAAGCACACGTGTCATTAAATCCAAGACACGCTTTTGACAGGGAGCTTTCCTGAGACCAGTGGCTGCTCCATTTGCTTCCTCTGGCTTTGCCCCAGGCTGCAGAACTACCACTCTGCCAGCACAATTACACAGCAGAGTGGGAGATGGAGGGGCAGCGCTACCAGCCTGAACAGCCTCAGCACAAAGGTGATACAGCCCAATCACTTCAGTCCACACCAACCTTCACTCCCCCAGGGAATCGAGAACAGGCAAAGTGAGGAGAATCCAACACACAGCAAGAGCAGAGTGAAAGGGCTGACAAGGCAGGTGAGTCAGTTCAGGAGTATCACATCCACCTTGTCCAGGGATAAAACCCACAGGACTGGCAGCAATGGGGTTACATGTCACAGGACACTGAACAGCCCTCCCATGGGTTCCAAAAAAGGGCTGGTAATGCTTCAGTGCTGGATGCCACAGCCCACTGGGAGGGCACAAGACAAGAGAAGAAAAAGGTGGTCCTGAGACATGTACAAGACTGGCAGTGAAGCACCTTAGGGAGTCAGACATCAACAATTTATCAACAAGTTACAGACAAACACTTTTAACCAGTTTGGAAATAAAAAATAACAACAACTTGAAAGACAAATTGAAAAATTCTGCTTGGAAAAGGAGCACACAGCATGAGATCACAGGATTCAGCAGACTATAAAATAGGAAATGAGACTTACTCTTCTCCCCCTACAGCTACACAAAACCCTCCCACATAGATTACAGACACACTTGGCAATTGCCTTCCTCCTCCCACCTCTCCCGTTATGGACAAGGCAGAGAAGGTAGCTGCCTAAATGCAGAGAGGATATTAGATAAAGCATCTTGCAAAGTCAAGTGTGAAATATTAACAACAGGAGGCAACGGGCTGAGTTTTTATGCAAGATAACAAATTTGGTGCTTAGAGCGCCAGTGATGTTCTCGCACACTGGAATCTCAAAGTGCTGCTTGTTGAATGTTTCATTTACAAAGCTATTGAGGCCTACTGGAAAATTTTTATCAGCTCTGTTATTTCCTGTATCTTCTCTAACTTCACTGTTTTCGTTCTTTTCCCTTCCTGCAACGCTAAGAAATTATGCATGAATAAAAAGGTTGTTCTTTCCATTCATCTGGCAAGTTTTAAAACAATTCATACTCTTAAAGCAGGCACTCTGCAAGCTGTATTTTCACATGAAATTACCACAATTGTGCACATTGCATCCGAATCACCGGATGCGTTTGTACACAGAATTACCCAGTTTGCAGAGAACTGCAATAACCAGGCAGGCAAAATGGACATGCACTGCTCAGCTGAAGGGAGCACTGTGCCCAAGCTGCACCTGGCCATGGGCAGGTTTGGTTTTAGCCGGTGAAACAGGTCACAGATATTCCTAGTCACAAAAAAGCTGCTTTTTATCCAGCACATGCAGCACAGACAGCAGCGTGGCTGGCTGCCTCTACCCCACCTCAAAGTTGCCTTTGGAGGAAACTGCCTCTAATTCAGCTTGCACAATAGACCCAGACCTTGTTTATCCTGCTGTCCTAGTTGCCCATTAATGCCAGCTGTGGTGGTAGCGGGGTGGAAAGGACATCTATTCAACACTGGACACCAGGCTCCAGGAATAATGATCTCTGCCATTCTGGAGCATAACTGACACCTGCTGTCACAACCTTGCACAGAAAAAAAATTGCTCCAAATATCCAACAGGCAGTCAAGGAGAAAGAAAAGGAGAGGGAGCCTAGGAGAAGGTGCATGGCTTCTTCCTTCTTTGCAAGGGCCTTGGTACTACAGGAGCAGCAAAGACGACGGGGAAGAGAAAACATTCACTCAAGAAGCTCTGTTACCTGCACATTTTTTACTTGGATAGCAGCTGATACTCTGCAACCAAATTTCATCTTCAGCAGTTTCCTATTGATGTCTCTAGTGATCGTATTTTCCCCCAAGCTCAGGTATCTGAGCTGGTGATTAGGGCAACAGCAGCAACAAAAGTGCTCCTGGGCACTAGGAAACACCAAAGGAAAGAGGCTGCCTGAAAGGCAGATGGGACCACAGTCCCCACGGACATGATCACCAAGAAGTTTGTAGACACTCAGCACAGAGTAAGCTAAAATCAAACCCAACACGGCAGGAGAGAGGAGTTTCTCACTTCAAGGCTGCGCCATGAACGAATGTCTGTCCTCAGAAACTTTTGGAGACAGAGTTAGGCAAGCCAGTATTGAAGTGCAGTGACAGGCAAGAGGTGTATTTTCAGCTAACAATCAAGCAGTCCCTCATCTGGAGGTACTGGATGGCCTTCAAGTGCCACTTTGTCCTTGTTGGGCTGCAAACAGCCGCAATGCATCTGGCCAGCATTAGCTGTAGCCGTTACATTTATGATTTTATGGCTGATTTTTCCCCCCTACCCTCTATCAAGTTCACTGTCTGAATGATCACATCTGTTTATGTTCCACAGACACCTGCGTATCTTGAGATGACAGCAACTCCCTGAATGCTGTAATCAGTTATTTCTCAACAGAGAAATTGCCAATTTGGTAAATAAAGCTCATTATAAAAGAACATGAAAATGTATTACAGTTGCCTAACAGAGAAAATTGCCCAGCGCCACCAAATAATCAGCCCTGGCATCACAGTCCCCCCCCAATTTAGGGCAGCTGAAATAATGACATGCAAATTACTCATGCCAAGGCAATGCTTGATAGGGGCAAGAGGAAAATGAGGAAGAGACAAAATACATCCTTTTCTCTTCAGACCAATAATAATTTCAAACCTAGTCAGGGACAGACCTTGGTGCTCTAAATCTCTGCCTGCAGAGTCAGAAGTTCTGTGGCTATCCCAAGCAGATCCAAAAGCTGGCATGGCAGCAGCAACAAAAGCCCACCCAGTCCTGCTCCAACAGATCTGAGGGCACCAAGTGTCCTAATTTGTTTTGGAAAACTTGCTCTTCCTCCCTTGAGGACAGCAAGTTTGACCTACACAAAGATGCAGAGCTGGAATTTTTGCAAGATCTGAGACTAACAGAGATAAGCCATGGGTAAGCAAACATCATTTCTGAGGATGAAAAGTGTTGTGGCATCAGCTCTCAATAAGAAGGAAAGGCATTTTGTTGCTTTAATGAAGATGTAAAGCACTAAGTTGCAGTCTAAAGAAAAAAGAGACGAAGCAGAATATAACACAGAAAACAATTCTCAGCCCCCCTCATCCATTTTCATAAACACTGCATTAAACTCTGACACGACCTCCAAAAATCCATGTTCACATTATTCAAAAACTGTCAGATACAGTCAGAGAGGACAGAGGCAGCTAATGCTACCAGAGCTCTACCCAGTGAAAAGGAATCAAGTTACCAAAGTAGACCTGCTCCCCTGGTTTGCTGACAGGCCTTTTGCAACTCTGCCACACCTACCTCTAGGAGAATAAGATTCCAGATGCACCCAACTTCCTCTGTTCCTCACGAAGCAAGGAGAGGACTCAATATAGAGCACAAGGCTGGAAGGGACGGTGGTTTATGGCAGACACAGCAGGAACTGCACACAAGAGCTGGTGAAAAGAAGGATAACTTGGGCTCTGCATCCACCAAGCAAAGGTTTTTCCAGTATGACTCCCCACCACCAGTTCCCTTCAGCCAGGACTTTGCACCAAGTACTTTCATATAAGCCAGTCATCCTGGGACCAAAACGAACAAGTTTTGTGATTTATAAACTGTGGCTTGAAATATTGCTATTCCTAACACTCATTTGGAGTTTTTGTTGGCATCGGCAATAGGCAGAAAACAGCAGTTTACAAACTCATGGGACTGAAAGCATCTCACAGCACACAGTGACCGTTAAACACTTTATTGTTTAGGAGGGAACCTTGGGGGGAAGGAATGCGCCTGCTGGTGTAACCAATGGCAGCGTGCTAGGAACAGTTAATCCTAACAAGCTACTCAGGGTTACTTCCAAATACTTCAGACCCTTTTCTCCAGAGCAAACAAACAGAGGCAACAGCTCTTGAAACTCAGATGCAGGTTGGTGAAACCAAAGTTAGAACTGGGTGTACCAGGCTCATGTTGGGCAAGACCCCAAGCTACAAGCTGTGCTGGAAGCACCTGGGGTCAACACAATTCTTTACATTGCAAAACAACAAAAAGAAACGATAGCATCCCCCTCTCCTGGGACCCTTCTCCCAACTCCAGGAACGTCCACCGAGATTGATACATGCAGGCAGTTAGAAGAGCAATCATGTTGTATTGTCATGGGCCATGGAGGGCAGAAGGCACCGGTTTTGGTCAGTGTCTCTCCAGAAGGATGCTGGGGCTTCCAAGGCCGACTGTGGTCCCTGTCCTCTGCTCTTTGGCGGATGATGTTTATCCAGAATTAACAAACAGCTCCTGGAGAAAAAAGGAGACAAAAGAAAAAGGCAGCAAGCTAGTTATGCAGCTGTTGACATGGGAATGTTTCCATCAGAAATGAAAGAGTAGCACTGGCAGGGTGAAAATCCCACACAAAATCATCAGGTTTCACCTACTGCAAAATACAAGATACTCAAGGGGAGAGAACTGTAGAAACAAGAAAGCAGCTCATGACACCAAAGGTGAGGCTGATTCTGTGATCAAGAACATATGGTCGGCTGCAACGATCACGATTGTAAATCCATTGGCCTGCAGCGGGAGAGAACAGCCATGGTTCCAGGTAAGCCTTGGAGCAGCAAGGTCACAAGAGTAAGCGCAGCCCCACACTAAGTGCTGCCTCAGCAGGACACAGGAGCACTTTGGTTAGCTGCCATCAAACACACACACACACACACCACTCTCTCATCCTGGAACAGGATCAACGTAAGACACCAGAGAAGTCAGAAGAAGAAAGATGCGGACTCAGAGACCGCCCTAGCTCCTGACATACCTGACAGCCTTTATCCTATTAAGACCCAAGCCCTCCTAAAATTCAAAGCAAAATCATGTCTGCTTTGTTCCCACAGAAACCTACTAAGTGGTACCTCCTCAGATCCTGCAGGTATCTGCATATGAGCTGTGAACTTCTGAGGGTTATTATAAGACAGAAAGCTTCCAACGTTTTTAGGATGGAGATTGCAAAGTCTGCTGTGGTCTCCTCCTATTTTTATCATATCACATCCATAAAGTCAAAGAAATCAAACCAACAATGCCATCAGCAGTGGATGAGAACACACCCGACACCAGCTGTAACACCTCTCCCTCTGAGGATCTGAGCCACCAGTGCTGGATCTCACTTCACAACGTGGGCAATCAGCTCTCCTGCACCACCAGTGGCATCGTTGTGCCAGTGCTACAGGAACAGCAGAATCACAGAGGGTAAGCCCATCAACAGGCTACTTTTTTCTCATGCTCTGGATACATGCAGGTCCCTTTTGCAGAGCAGACAGTACCAATCCATGTTAAAAGGACCCAGCTAAAGCCAACTAGAGAAAGACAACTGAACACTTCACTGCATACAGTCTCATTGCCCATTTTAATTAGGGCTGTATTTGAGCTCAGTTCTACTCTCCAGATATTTGCCTTTCTGAGGAGAGGAGCTGTGCTTTTTTCAGTGTGAATCAGAATGGAAAACATCACAAAATAATGATGCTAGCACACTTGGCACTGTCTGTCCGAAGGTGAGGATGTCGTTTCGGTTACTTCTGCACAGCAGGCTGGTATTGGCTGATACATGGTCAATGTAGACTGAATATGCTGGTCTTGAATCTCCAAAGACAGCCCCATCTCTGACAACAATGAACTGGAAAAGCTTCAAAGGACTCAAGAATAAAGGGAAAATTGTTCACCAAATTATTTAGACAAAGGTTATGCAGAAATCTGACAAATGAACCATCAATAATACTCCACCGACTGTAATTCCCAGGTAATTTTTCTCATCATTAGTGACTTAAAAGTTATGCACAGAGCAATATATTTTAAAAACTCCAACAGCACTCACCAAAATTGCAACGAGTGAAGCAGTAACAATTCACGATCAATTTTGCAATGAAGTAATTTGCTGTATTCACATTGTAACACTTCAGTAAAGTGTCCAGGAATGCTACATTTTGTGAAAAAAACAAAACCAGTTCTGTGGCTACTCTGTGGTCAACCTTCCTGGAAGAGAGTAAAACCTCTTCTTTCAAACATTTTTAAAGAATACCCTAGTTTCACAATTTCATGTTCAAAATCATTACTATATATTTCAACCTCATCTAGTTGCTGGTGTCTCTACCCATGGCAGGGGGGCTGGAACTAGATGATCTTTAAGGTCCCTTCCAGCCTGAACCATTATATGAGTCTATATTTTTACTCAGTTCAGGAGAAAATTAAAATGGCCAGTTTTAAACCTCAATGAATTCTTTCCAGCCTAACCTTCCCACATACCAGGTACGCATTGAGCTGGAGGCTCACAGACATTCCTTGTGCAAAAACATCAGGTTCTATCTCACTGTGGATGACTAAACTTCCTCAAAATCTTTTGCACAGTGAGTCTGGACCCCTAGAACTGATGGGCTGATGGACACCTTATCTCTGAGACTAAACCCACTCTCTGCCCCCATTTTAACTCCACTTAGCATTGCAACCATGCCAGTGCAGACTTGGGACCCCTTCATCTTCTTCCAACCTGGAATCCTCCCTGCAAGATGCTACCAGGTTGCTACAGCACTTACCTTGAGCAGAAGGAGCCAGCAGAGGGAAGGAGAAGCTTTACCTCTTCTCCATGCCCTTACCATTGCACATGCACCAGACAAGGTAAACACACAACAAGTCCAGGCAGTTTGCAAACGCTGTTCTCACATGGCAGGATACTCCCAGTTAATGGAGTTGAGGCTCAAACTAAAATGTTTTGGTGCCTCCTGATAAAATGGCTGCCCCACAGTTGGCATTAGCTGGTCTCTGCTGCAGTCTTAGCAGACCAGCAAGTCAGAAGATGAGCAGCCTTGGAGAGTGCACCACACACACAGCCTGATGAGAGGGAACGGTGCCCCTTTTGCACAGGGAGGGCAGGTTATTTATAATGCCACTGCCAAGGCAATCCAGATAGAGACCAGGTTCCAATCATGACGAGCTCCAGCCCAGCACCTCAACATATGAAAACAGTGTCCATACAAAGGCAAATTCCTCATCAGCACAAACAGGAATGGCAATCCGTTCAGTCCTGACAGCAAGCCCAGCTGGACGGCATACAGCACTTGTTTTCTTCCACGCCTCTCACAGCAAATGAGACCTTCGAGCCACTAACTCATGTTCTTCCACCACTGTGGGACCCTGCTCAGGAGCTAACTGCAGTCAAAATGGGCTGCTCAGCTGACACAGCCTGCCACTTTGCAGCCCCTGTGGGAAAGCCAGTAGCTTTCCAGTTCTGGATCCAGTTGAGTGAGGAGAAAGGGCTGAGCTCTGCAAGTAGAGCTGCTCCACAAATCTCACCCCTGCTGAGAAGGGAGTCCAGTCAGTGCCCAACACGGTCCTTGTCCTCTAACAGAGCTGAGGCCTTGGTACCCAGAGCTGGGGTGAGCAAGTTTCACAACATTTTCTAATGCACCTGTTCCTCTGTCCTGTTCCTTCTTTCTCAGTCTGCATCCCAGTGCAGAAGCTGGGGGCTGCCTGGCGAATCTGCAGCATCCTCTCCACTTCCCCCAGTCGCTGGCCAGCTCTGTGCCTCGGCTCTCGGCCTCACTGGAGGCTCTCAGCCAGCGGAGGAATCTCCCTCCCTGAAAAGCCAGACCCTGAAGAACTTCCTCCCTCAGTGTTTGCCAGAGACGCTGTTTGCCAAGCCTCAGCTGTGTTAAGACATATTTATTTAACCAGCCTTTAGTCTCACAGGGTAAACCCTGCAAGTTTCCTCCAGCATGTGCCTTGCCTTTGTTCTAACATCCCTTTAAGCAGTCGCACCACGGCGCTCACACATATGGGCACTGTGTAGCTATGAAGAAATCAGAAAGCAGATCCCCATGATAAATGACTCGGTGCCTTTGGAGTGTCAGTGACAAAGTAGAAATTAATCTCCACAGTTCCTAGTTCCCTGCCGTGTGCAGGCAGCTCTCAACATCAAAATACCTGTTGGCACATGGCAGACCTCAGCAACGTGACCGCACAACTTTTCCATCTCAATTAGTGTGGAAAGAGGCACAAACAAAATACAAAAATCCTGACCTGCCCGAAGATGGGTGTTCAAGGCCTTTACACTGGATGAGGCATTTGTTGCAGGGCTTTTAGCACCCCAAAGCGCTGCAAGGGACATTTGAGTCACTTTGGTTTGATGTATGCTGTAGGTATTTTTTGGTTATGTGCAATTTGTTCTGTTACACTCAGGGTATTGGCTATTTTGTGGAGCAGCTGTGCTGACTAATGGATCACAGCACTTCTGTGCCATATAGTTATTGCACAGAAAAGCCTCTCTGTCTCTCTCATCCTTCAGGAGTCCAATAGTTGCTGTCCTTGGGACTGGAATAAGGAGGGGCAGGAGCATGCCTGGCAGCAACAAAAAACATTAATTCAAAAAGCTATGAAGAGTGTTTTGTTTTCCCTCTTCTCTGTACTGGTGTTAATAGCTTTGCAAAGAAGAGAAGTTCACCCAATGACTTCTTGGCTACTTCCCCAGATGGCATCTTCAAAGCTGGCTTGACAGCAGAAAAGACGCTTTTCAAAAAACTCACCAGACGCATTGTCAGAACACCCTGGAAAGGGCTTTCACGTGGAAGTCTCCTGGTCTACATACCCCACCAACAGAATGCAAGGAACAGAAACAATCTTTCTGGTTTCCTCCTCCCTCTCCTTCAGCTCACAAGAGCCTACACACTGCTTGCTTTGCTCTGCCTTGACACCTCCCCACTGCTCTGCATCACCCAAATACGAAGTTATTTACCAGCACAACTAATCTCCAGCTGTTCTGAGACTTACCTGTTTGTTCATGCATTATAACATTGATTTCCTCCAGACAATTGTTCTGATCATTGTTCTAACTCGCAGAGAGCTCCCGTCATTAGCCTTGCTTAACAGGAAATATTTTGCCACTGACTGAGCAGCTCTGCAGTCAGCAGATTGCACAAAAAATCATCCCGGTTGGGGGACTGCATCTCCCTGCTGAGCCGGTAACCCCAGACATCACAGTGGGGAACAAGCTCAGTGCTTTTGATTTTGGACATGTGCTAGAGAATACCAGGGCCAGGAGGAACAAACACGGCTCTGCAAAGGGCTACTGCTGTAAGGATGGCTGTTAATTAATCCACATACAAACCGAGGGCAGCTTTTGCTCAATCGATGTTAATTGCATTTAATCTCATTCTTGCCATTAAGAAAAGCCACTGGGCCAGGCTGATGTCGCTAGCGCCTGACATGTAGGTTCCACCCACGTTTGGGAGGCAAGGCAGGAGGAGAAAAGTAATGGAAAGAAAGGAAATAACCCTTCCTCAACCCCTTTTGCATCACTGCACAATTTCATCGGGTCTGTTCCATTATTTAAACAATTTTTGTTTTCCAATAACATTACAGAGGAGCTCAAAGGATGGAAATCAGACATAGAGCATTTCACTACTAGTTATTCTTGCTCTCCCGGGTACCAGCTTACAGCTTTGCTAACCAGCACAGCTTGGGCCATTGTGCTTCCATAAAGGACTGAAATACAGAAAATCGCTTATGTGAAGTGGTGTTTGCTTTTTAGTCCCAGGCTGATCCCACCAGACCTGCCAGAGCCCCTCAATATGACCTACAACTGCTGACTGCCACCTTCCATCAGCTCTGCTGAAATCTTTCTCCTCACCTTGCTACTGAGCACAACCCCAGCACACACCAAAGCACGCTGAAGCCTGTCTTTCACTAACATCTTATAACACAAAGTAGTATTTGCTATTAAACAACCTCTGACCAGATTTGTCTTGTAAGACAGGACATTTTTGAAGCCTGAGTTTCCCAGGTAAACCAACAGTGCATCCACCAGTGATCTGGCTCTGATCTGGGGACCGTGTCACTATCCGCCCAGCTACCTGCTTGGGAAATGGGAACAATCCTCTTGCCTCTACAGGAATCAAGCCTAGGGGCAGAGGGGCAGCTCTTGTAGCACAGGAAGCCCAAGGCGGCAGATTTCATGACTACTGGCTTATTGCTTCTGCGAGAGCCTTGCACTTTTCCAAATCAGTATCAAGAACAATAATAATCAAGCCCGGGCTCTGTCGGTGCCTTTCCCCCGCGGCAGCACACAACGCTTGCCCAAAGCCAATGCTGCAGTTTATCATGGATTTTCTCGATCCCTCAACAAGTGTTAGTCCCAATGCCTCTCGCTGCATGAAGTGGACATATCACAAGTGCCATGAAGGACTGGCTGAGTTTTAAGTGCTCTGAAATGGCTCCACTAGACTTGGTCAAGATTGCTTTAAAATCATTTCCCATTAGGACTGTGACCCTCTCTCTTTACAGCCAGGATAATGACTGTATCTCAGAGGAAGGTAATTACATCCCACTATCTGTACACATCAGAAAGTGCACGCTCCAAACACTACTGTGCCTTTCTGGACTGAGTAGCAGAAGGCAATGCAGGACAAAAAGGAGATAACACTGGACGTCCCTCCATCCTGCAACTGGAGTCACCCCAAGTGTTTTGCAAGCTCGTGGATTAGCCCCTGGGAGGGATAAAGGGATCCAGAAGGCACAGACTGTTTCTAAAGCAGAACAATGACAACTTGTACAAACCCAGCTCTGGTTTTGTGAGGATTAAAATGAACTTCACCCAACTGTGAATATCCACTTCCAGAGCCAAAAGGAATGGAAAACCACTTACTGAGGCAACAGTATTTCATTATTTCAAACCCTAAGCCCAACACATCCAAAAATTAAGGAGAGGCAACAGTAATATTATTGCTGGGGGACACTGGCTGCAGGGGTTTAACTGCTGAACTGCCAAGCCACGCTCTGGGCACAAAGTAATGAAACAACAGACACAAATATTGGCAACTTCTCCATACTGTCTTTCCTGTTCTTACTACCAGCCTCCAGAATAATCAGCGGGAAAACAAAAGGAAAAAATAACCCCAGAAGCCAAGAGACTTTGGATTAAGTGGTATAAATGACCTGTTACCTCCTTACACGAGGAAGAAAGAAATGCAATAAATACCTGCAAAGCCATCTCAGTATCTTGGATTAAATGGATTACAGAAATGGAAAGTACATGATGCAAGATGTTATAAAAAAACATGCCAGGGAAGTGCAGGAATTTGAATCAGGCTGGCAAATGATCCCTGCAGACTATTGAGGAAAATTAATAGAGAGAAGGGGTAGAGAAAGGACATGGTAAGAAGACTGACTGATGAACACTGTTGTTAGGACGTGCAAATTCAGGATATCAGACTTCCTCTTAAACCTACTTCAGTCCTGGAACAAAAATAGCAAATCCTACAGTGCTGAAAAGCACTGGAAGTAGAAAAGTCAGATATGCCAAGCCTCATTTCAGGATAGGTTTCCCCTGTGCATCCCTCAAGACTGAAGTTTGTGACTTTAATTATTCCTGGAACATTGTGTATATAGGGATTCAATGCAGGGATTACTAGCAGGATCCTTTTTATAAGTGCCACTTCTCAAACAAATTACACTTCACTGGATGTCACTAACATACACAAGAAAATAAATTAGATAAAGGCAGCAGGACAGCAAGATACAGGTCTGGTGCAAGGAAATTTCACAAGGTCACCCAGAAAAATAAAGGCATTTAGAATTTAAACTCCTAGAACATTTCCAATTCCCCAGCGCATCAAAGCTCCGCGTGACCCAGACACAAAACTTTCAATACACCAGTGACTCCACACAACCTGAGACCAAGCCTAGCTGAGCCGTGCTTTATTTGTGAAGAAATGACATCAGGGAACGGATGGAGGAAGAGAGAGACAGGAGGTAGAAGGAGCAACCCCAGTTGTCCTCCCAAATCCTAGGGATCATCCCATCCCATTCACTGACTGTTCACAGCCACACAGACAGATGGGAGAAGCCAGGGAGAGAGGATGTACTTTTGTTTGGAGGCAAATAAAGCAGCTCCTTGGCTGCAGGGCTTCTTCACAAACTGATCCCAGATTTACATACTGCATTTTGCCTTTCCACATCTCATCCTGGAATGTATTACTAACCTGCACTAGTTCTAGTGAGCAGTCTTTTAACTCCAGAAATTTTCATGAAGATGGAAGCACAGGAAAGTCCAGTCCTTGGGTAGAGTGCAAAGAACAGCTGAAAACACTTCACCCCAGGTACGGCACTGTGCCTCTGAGACGGGACCTCAATGCTGGTTGTTAAACTCTCATACTGGGGGATTTCACCAGGTGCTTGCCAGTGTTACTAAACCCTGCAGTTTTCCAGTGCACTCCAGGAGGGTCAGCACTGCCTGGAGGGCATAGCCAGTCCTAGGCTCTAGTGTCAGCCACCTCCCAACTTCCTCCAGCAGCTGAAATAAATCCCCATCTCACTTTCCCTTTCTGTACCTAAGAGTAATGCCACTTACCAACCACACAGAGGTATGATAATTATTCACCAAGAGAAGATGCTAAAGAAATGCAAAAATTCAGTTCTCAAGGGATCCATTCCTCTGTACAATTTGCATTTAGGCTTCAGAGGAAATCTGGTGCTTTATCTTGTTCTCTTCTGCCTTGCTTTAGCAGGCTCCTGCTCTGGATAAAGAGAATTCCTCTTTGGGTCAGGGTATCATGTCCACATTTAAGGTATGGCTCAATCCTCAGTCCAGCTTCACACACCAAGAACAGAGGCATGCAGAGACTTCCCCAGATATCCTTTTTCTATGCCTAATTCTATTTTTGTTCAGTGATACAGTGAAATTCCACGCAGAAGTATTATGAGCTTGACTGGCTTTATTTGTTTAACAGTTCACATTTTCATTAAGCTGTTGCTACTTGGCAGCCAGTAATTTTATTTGTGTGATAGCTGTATTCATCTCACCCACATGGGTGTAGATGTCGCTCTCCTTTTCTTCTGGCTGAAGAGGCAAAAATCAGCAATGATAGAGTCAAGAGAAAACTGGGAATTCTCAGTCTGTTTGCAGACAGATGTGGGATGTGACTTCTACCTGTTTTTGTGAAACACATCCCAAAGACTAGGGGCACCTACAGGTAAAATTAAAAAAAGGAAAAAAAAAATTGTTTGGGAAGATTTCCCTCCCCTACCCAGGTACAAACCAGAAACTGAAATTATTTCAGCAGAATCAGCCCGTTTGACTCAGCACTGAACTCTTCTGCACCAGAAGCTTATTGCTGACTGAGCATTTACAGTATTTGAGTATCAGATTATAAAGAATTAATTACATGTCTAACTCTTGCCAATCTTCAAGTATCTTGAAATATCTGGTCCCAGGAACTGCAAGATCTGATTAGATCTCAAGGAAGAAAAGTCTGGTTGGCTGGTACTCACCAAGCCCCAATTAGACAATCTTCTACCAAGTTCAGGCAACCAGACAGAGAATTAACAGCCCTTTTGAAATGTTAATGACCTGAACCGAGACAGTCAAATGACTGAGCCACACCTCTTGGACAGAGGTTTCAGAAGTCACCCAAGAAACACTAAACATTTCACTGTGCCACTCCCCTTTGACGGGATCAAGGAAGCACTGGGTAGGGAATCTGCATTCCGGGTTGGAGAGCACTGGGTGCTCCCGCCGGGCATGACCCATGGACCGGAACGGAGAGGCTGTGACAGATTGGGAGGCCACAGAGACGTGAGATGAGATGGAGGTGCCCAACCACAGGCACACCCAGGCAGCACCTGTGGGAAGCTGCAAGCTCAGCTGCCCTGAGCATGGTACTGTCACCATCAGTCCCTGGGCAAGAGGGATCTGCTCTGAGCAGCTGCCCACTGGCACCCAGCACAACCAGTGCAATTAAGAGACCAGCAGATAAAATGCCCTACAACCTGAACCATGGATCTGAGCAAACGAAGGGAGAAGGGTGAACAGAGGGAGATGCATCTTGATTTCTCAGTGTCTCCTCCTGTGTGAATTCCAAATCTTTCTTTCAAGATTAAAAACCTTTACCAAGTGAAAAACAAGCTCAGCATTTCTCTAGCTCCGTCCTGTCCCTATCCCTCTTCAGAGGACACCCCAGTAGAATACCAGATGCTGGAATAAGCCACAAAAGCCTTCTAAATAATTATCTCCTATCGTGTCCTCTGCAAATTTATAGTCCTGCATCTGTGTCAAGACAGAGACCTGCTTCCATCTGTCTAAAACACATTCTTTACAGAGGACCTAAAGGTGGAATGTTTAACATTAGCATTTGAAAATGTGTTCAGAGACTGGAAAAGAAAGTGACGGTTTTTAAGTGTGCTGTTCAACTGTGTTGTGGACGCTGCTCAAGTGCAGGGGGAGCTTTGTATTTTTGTGTAATATGACAAATGATGCCAGTTCCATCTTGTAATTTTCCTCACTGTGCAGCATGTCTGTTCATGATAGATACCAGTGCAGCTGCTTAGGTGTCCATTTATCTGCTTGGAAAGTATTGTCTATTTGGAACAAACTCATCCTAAAACAGCAGCCCCAGAGGGTAAGAGAGAAAAAAAGGGAGGGGGGAAGAGACAAGGGAGTTGTGGACTGGGAACACATTCGTGCTTCTGCAAAGGTTCTGGAAAAAAGCAAGCATCATATTTGGTTTTAGCTACATCCTCTCTTCCCCCCTCCTAGACCATTCTTTTCTGCTGTCACTCAACACCTCTTTACACTCTCCTCCCACAAAGACCTTACCACTAACATACATTTAATCTCACACTCACAACCTGTGGAAACAAAGCAAGCCCTCAGCTGCCTTCTGCAAATCTGTGCCAGCACAGAGGAGCCTTCAGGTCCCAACCTGAACAGTTTGCAGTTTAAGATGGGCAACATTTAAAATAAAAACAAAACACATAAAGGAAGGAAAGAGAGAGAGAGAAAAAAAAAAAGAAAGAAAGAGGACCAAAAAAAAATCAAAGATTACTTATATTTTGTGTTTAAAGAGACTTTAAAGAGGAACTTGCCAATTTTCTGTAACCAGGATTAGAAGAGAATAAACCCCAGTACTTTGTCCTTCTGCAGAGCCCTCTGAGCTGAATTTCACTCTCTGCAAAATGGCCAATATAGAAAAAAGCTCATAAATCCCTCTGACGTAAGTAACTTCACATTACTCTTGGGGAAACAGAGGCAGAGACAGATTCATTAATCTAAGTAAATGAATCCATGAAGCAGTCTGAATTTCTGAATCCCCATAATGTCCCACACTAGAAACAGCACCCAGGGCCCAGCAATCTCCATGCCATGTTGCCTGGCATAAGCAAAGCAAGAGACTTGAACAGATGAGAATGTTTTTAGGAAGGAAAAGTACAGTTATTAAACCACACCTGCCCTAGCCATGTAGCAAAATCCATGTTTTGTTACATTAAAATACCTCCCACCATTTCACTCATTGCATCATTAATGCCAAAGACCAAGGTCACATCTGTAAGATGCTGCCTCAGAAACCTGCTGAGTAGCAGAGAGCTGCACAACCTGTCTGAAGAGATGGGTACAAATTCCTGTGGCTCAGCACTGTCAGGGTTAGCCTGTTGGTAACATTCAAGGCTAGCAAGGTTAGGGCTGGTTTGATCTGCCATCATTATTCTGCAGCCTGGGCACATCAAAAGAGGATCCTGCTACAGGCTGGTACTCTGTCTCTGGCTTTCCAAGTAAAACTTCCATGTGTGCACAGGGGAAACTGGGCCTTACAAAGCTGTTTAGGTAGTTACACGTACACAAAGAACTTCATAAGACATTTGTGTTAAAGAATTGTTAAAACCAGAACTGAATTAAAAACTTGATTTTTAAGATAAGGAACTGTTCATGGAGTTTTTTCTTGGGTTTTTGTTTGTTTTCTTTTGGGGTTTTTTTGGTGGTTTTTTGGGTTTTTTTTGTTTTGGTGCATTCGGGTTTCTTTGTTTTGAAAATAATAAAATTCCACATGTAAGATAGTGCCAGATGATTTTGAATTGTGTAAGGTAGTTGTCATTACTGTGACCTCGAACTGAAAGTTGCATTTAGGAAGCTCGATATTTATTGTCTCCCTAAATTTAAGTTGACAGAAAGAGTGCCTGCTCCTGCAGGCAGAAAGCTAATTCCACCACCTCTTTTCCACAGTCAGTCTCATTCTCACATGTAAATTCTCCTGAGTGGACCTGCTAACAACTACCAAAGCACCAGCCTGGATGATGCTGACCAAAACCTCCAAGCACAAGGCTCTGAACTA
This sequence comes from Edolisoma coerulescens, assembly GCA_013397115.1. Taxonomy (NCBI): domain Eukaryota; kingdom Metazoa; phylum Chordata; class Aves; order Passeriformes; family Campephagidae; genus Edolisoma; species Edolisoma coerulescens. The sequence goes on along the minus strand of VWZW01006101.1, from coordinate 93,759 downwards.
TGCAAACCAATCCTGGTCCCACTGATGCCTGGGACCAGGCACATGCCACTGGGAAGGAACACAGTGTGCTTGCACACATACACCCCCCCAGCTCAGCCAGCACAGGCAGGGACAGGCTGGTCACTTGATTTGCAGACAGCTTTTCCATTACTTCCTGCAGCATTCGAACAGCCAACCTGCTCCCCCTTCATCCGCTCTGTGGTGGCCATTTCTCCAGAGCTGCCCATCATTTCCTTATCAAGCAGTAAAAATGTAGGATCACTAGAGACACAGCTCAGCCTTGCTGAGATTTCATTCTCTCAGCGGGTTGTAAATGCCCCTATAATGTTGGCTTTTTTAATCTTGTGTTATTATTACCCGCGGCTGCCATTCAGTCTGCAGAGAATAAAGCGCCCAGGCTTTCAGGACCCACACAATGGCTCTGTGCATTTGCTGGTGGTTGGACAAACAATACCTCTGTGTTTCAGCTTTATTGGAAACCTTTCTGTTGTGGGAGCCTGGCTGCATATGTCCCTCCGCTCAGGCAGAGCAGAGGTGCGAGCAGGTGCCTCAGAATTCATTGGTGATTTCGGGAGCATGTGCCTTGACACCGGCCTATGGAACCAACACGAAAGTGCACAGGCAGCTGCACACTCTGTGAGCCCATGGACGACAGACACAGACCTGCAGAGCCAGTTGGTCTCTAGATCAGCCAGGGAGTCCGAAGCTCTAAGAGGGCCCCTCTGTGAATAATTACATTCATCTCCGTGTAAACGGTGTTGCCGGCTCACGGGGAGGTGTGATGATATATGACATAACTGCGAAAATGTCAAAACACTGCTACCCTGAACCACGTTCTTACAAGAAATCTTGGCTTCCACTTGAAATTAAAGATCCCGCTGCTTGCAAGAAAGGCTTGAAAGCTGGAACAACTGAAAAAGCACAAATTAGAATGCAAAGAAAACTGGAAAAATGCAGAGCTCTTCTAATTCAGGGAGACTGATTGTTTTGGTCAGCTCGTTATTGCTTGCAGGGGACACTGCAGATGTGTGAACTCTTACAGAGCCGCAAATATCCCTTCACTCAAGAAAACAAGCCCTGCTGCAGACTCCTCACATATTGAAAACCCAAGAGGAAAGTCAGAAACTCCCACAAAACCACAAGGTTTACTTGTGAAACTGTTTAGAAATACACTAGGCTTATTTCATTTGTCTTCCGGTTTTAAGCAATTGAGTCACATTCTCACACCACTTCTGTCTAGGCAGGAGGATTAGATTATTGTATTTTATTTATTCCTTCCTTTTTCTTTTTTTCAGTAAAAACACAGAACTAAAATTCTCATGTACTTGTAAAACTTCAGGTACAACTCCAGAAAACTAGGGCAATAGAAAACATGCCAAATATTTCAAGGCTTGGCAACAGTGAGCCTGCCTGTCTCTCTGTGGCAGGAGAAATGTCTGTCTGTCTCAGCCAATGTTTCTGAGTAGGAATGTCTCATCCCGATAGCCCATGTACATATAAAACACCTATGCTGTCAGCTCTCCAGGAAGAGACCTTGACATTTTGCAGAATACCACATTCCAACCCCCATCTCCCCTGAATAGCAGCAGAAGGCAGAAAAACCTGGTATATCTGAAAATGTAAGAATCAGGTGCTGCCTTCAGCAAGGATTAAAGTTAAAATGTAAGAGGCAGTGGTGAAACAAGCACAGCCAAGTCACTGGAATTGATGTACCAAGGATGTACCAGCTTCCAGATTTCCCAAACCCATGGTCACAGCTGGCCTGTCCCACTCCCTCTTCTGTGGGGCAAGAGAAGAGAGATTTTTAAGGGGAGGAAGTTGAGGCTTTGCTGTCTTAAACAGAATAAATAAAAGGTGAATGGTTTCAGGAAATATTGTATTATTGTTATGATAGTATGTGCTTCATGTACCTGGAGAGAGAAACTGCAACCCTCATTCTGAGCTCTCACCTTACAGTAACCGGGCTGGCACAGGCAGGTGAGCTCCGCTCCCTGCGGACGCAGTAACGGGATTGCAGTGCTCTCTTCCTGAAAAGAGTAATGAGGTGCCCAGAGAACCTGCCGAGGTGTCAGAGAAACTGATGCTGATGGACCCTTTGCAGGCCAAAGACAGATTAAGAGTAACACAATACCAGCATAACAGCACCTTATCAACAGCCCTGCGAGTGCTAAGAAGCGAATCTGAGCGAAGGCTGTGACACCTGTCTGCATCACAGCCCTGCTATTACTGCCTTCCGACTTCCCACACAATCCAAGTGTCCAAATGGCTTTGAAGCAAGAAGCAGCAAGACAGGAAGGTGAAGCTGAACTCTGATCAGCTGTCTGAAGAGACGGTACGAATACCTTACATTTCAGTAACACTTTTCATCCATAACGAACCCGAGACATCCATTCAACCTCCACGCTCCAAACCACAGAAGTAGTATCTGCCCAGGTAGAGATGGGCAAATAAACACAAGTTAAATGACTGTTCAAGGTCATCCAAGGACTACGAGAGACATACACGTCTAGCAAGCAGATTACTCTTCCCTTTTGAAAGGCACACAGACACACGCATGCACGCACGGGGGATTGAAACTGCTTAGCCAGGTGTGGAGCCTGCTGTGATCAACACAGCTTCACTGAGCAGCAACTCCTCTCGATGCTGTTTCACTGGTGCTAAAATGTAAAAAAGCAAACCTTTATAACAGAATTCTTTCAAACCTATGCAAATAGGTGTGGGGATTCTGCATCTGGGCTAAGCTGCTACAATCTACACATCTTATTTGTTTGCTAGTTATTAAATTACCCACAAACCATCAACAATTCAAGTCTCTCTCTAAGAGGCAGAGATTAACTAGGAATTGCTATGCAGAAATGCTGCTCATCTCTCTCTCTAGCGAGATCAGCCTCATGATGAGTTGCGGACATTTGGGAACAAAGGTGAGCTTTTCTGCAAGAAATGAGAGGCACAGAAAGATAGGGAAATGATGCTACAGGGAGAAGAGGATTTATTTGCAAAGCAAGAATCTATCAGGAATGGTTTCACACACGCACTGCAAGCCACAGACTGTGACCAAACACATTCATGTATCTGGAGCACAGGAAGCTGCACTTCTGTCCAAGCACTAATGTAAATGGGATTTTCAGTGAAAGACAATGAGGCCAGTATGTAAATACTAATTTAACAATCTAGTTGACAAAGCCTCAGCTGATCTATAAATAGCTGGTTTATTAGCAGGTGATGCTGAAGGCAGCTAGCCTGGCTCCATTTCCCACAATTCCCTGTGCCATCTTGATTTTACTGACCCCAGAGACACAAGGACTCTAAACTGTATGCAGCTCACTCCTCCACCACTACCTGCAGAGTAGCTACAAACACTTGACAACACAATACATATTTATCAATGCCCTTACACAACAAGGATCCTGCAGCACCATGCACACAATGGCTCCCAGTGCTCAATTACCGAGAGCAAATGGTTTAGAAAAATAGAAGAATCGTGCAGCCTTGCTTTTAAACAGGAGGAGCTGGTCACTCAGATGCCAACAGGAATTTAGGGAATGATTGACACAGACCCAGAGCCAGGCAGTGTCCATCTGCATTTACACTGTGCATTGGAAAAGTGAGAATCTAGGATAGCAACACCTTTAGTAACTCTATGCCACCAAAGAAGCATTTTACCATCTCAAAACAAGATGTCAAAATCCTGATCTTTTTATGCAGTTTCATTTCATCAGGAATTATTATTTTATAGTACATAATAAATCTTACAACTCTTTACCACCTCCTCAAGCCGCACATGCAGGAATCCCTTCTTTCACACAGGCACAAGACAGCTGTTTAACAGCAGATAGCAACCACCAGAGTCTAGGGCCAGCAGGCAAGGATACTGCATCCTGGTAAAATTGCTGTGGCATTTAGAGCAACACACCAGAACTGCCCTAACTGCAGCATGGCCGGCATCCATGGAAACCACACGAATTATGATGTTTTAGGCTATTCACATGGATTTGTAGATATTCTCCAGAAGTGTTCTAAGGCTTCAGTCTTCCTCCTGCTGCAAAGAACAGTGACAACATACTTGATGAGTCGGGCTTGTAAATAGGCAGATTGAATTAGAGGAACAGAATAGACTTTGTTATCCCTCCCTCCCACTTGCTTCAAATTTCTAAAGAAACCTTCCAAACACAAGAAGTTGCTGTGTCTCTCATGGCCATATGATAAGCAGAAATAAAAAAATTTAAAAACCACACAATCAACACTTATTTTTCCATAAGGTCCATCATATTCTTACAACTTGTACAGTGCAGGCTCCAGAGTTTATCCTGACAGGGAACCTACTGTGCCGGGCCCTGCACCAACCCCGACAGGGGCAGAGGCTGCTTGTGACTGGGAGGCCCACGCTGCAGCCGGAGTGTGCACAGAGGTGTGCCGGAGCAAGGAGCACCGGTACATTCCCTGCCCTGCTGCTGCACCCTCACTTCTCACCACTGCCCACTCAGTGAGGTGACAAGAGTTTCCAGAACACCGATTTGTTCTGCCACAGCTCAGCAGATCCGTTCCAAACGATCACGGTGATCTGTGCCAAAGGCAGTATGGTTCCCTATGGAGCAGGCTTTGGATAAAGGACTGCTCCTTGATTTGTCCTAACAACAAACCTTTACAGTTTGGATTTTTTAAAGCTTTAAACACAAGGGTTAAACTGATATTTATTGATATTTATATGATTGTGAACCTGTGATGGTCTTACAGTCTGTTTTTAAGACCACCGAGGACCACAGAAGAGAAACTTTTCTAATGAAGTTCACTTACTAAATTGCCTTTTGTGAGTGGACCTACTTCTGTTTTTCAGTATTTATAGAAATAAGACAGAGAAGCTTGACTTAGCAGAATAGAAACTTAAAATAAACACACTCTCAGAAATCCTGTGGAATTTAGCAAGAGATGCGACACATCACAAATAAAGAAATCAGTAGTTCTCATTAATCAGTTAGGAAAAAACCCCAGTATAATAATAGATTTGCAATGATTTTGAATAGATTATTTAATAAAACTGTCATAAATCTAACAGCAACAGACACAAGCACCAAGGAAGAACTGAAACATTCTACATAGTTCAGTAAATGTAAGACGCTGCAACAAGGTGTCAAAACAGCCTTCCCAGGAGAAATCCACAAGGTTGCTGTTTCCTTTGCCTTTGATGTAAAGCTATATGTAAACCTGCAGTGCCAAACAACTCAAAAGAAGCTTGTTCTGTCCCCCAAATCTCTGCATTTCCTGTAGCTCTGGCAAAGTTCCTGCCTCCTTTGGCTGTTGTCTCCTTTTCCGATCAGCATTGCCCAGATCCTTGGTTTCACAGCCCAGCCAGTTGTATTCCAGGAGCAGTTACCAGCCAGCATCCAAAGAAAAGTTTAACTAAGTTTGGCTCTGTCTGAAGTAAATTTTGAGCAACTGGAGCACAGATGAAATCCAACTTATCCAGAGTAATTCATTCTTCACACTTGTTTAAGCACGGTCACTCACCGAGGACAGACTGGCAGCCTCCTCCGTGGGCTGTGGGTTCCACTGCACTGCCAGGAGCTGCGCTGAGACAAGTCCACATCACACGTCAGTGAAGATGGACTGCACCCTTCAGCTCCGGGATGGAAAAATCAAACTGCTAGATAGGTTCTCTTCCTTGCCGGATACACTGATTTTTATCAACGGGAAAAGCCAATTAAAGTTGATAAAGACACATTCTCTGCTGATTTTTCCTTACTGCCCACTGCTCAGTGCCAGTATAATGGATAATGTTCTGCCTGTGGGTGTATTTTCTAAGATCTGTCAGTTCTGACAGCATTTTGGCACCTGGATAACTCAAGATCTATACTGAGGGTCCAGGAATGCACCACTTCTCAGTAGCTGATAGGTACATTTTTCAGCAAGGCTTCCCTAATTAAAAGGCTGGAAAGAGATGGGATCAGATTGATAGGCTTTGCAGTCAGATGTTTTACGCTTAGTTTGATGAATTATAAATCACCTTTTGCAACTTTCAGAACACGTGAGAAGAACATGCAAGAGAAACTACAGCAGTATGTCCAGAATATCACAATGTAATTGTTTATTTTCAAATTTCACATCTGTCCCTATGGCAAGGCCATTAAAGTCATAACAAAAGCAATGCTCATTGAAAATAAAAATAAATATATATATCAAAAAGAAAAGTGAAGCTATGAAATGAGACACTGCTGCTCTGGAGGTACTCTCACATTTTGTGTTTTGCCCCAGGTGGGACAGAAGATGCATCCCCTCCTCCTTCAAGCATCACCCTGGGCTGGGAACACCACCCTGGAACTGAGTGCTCAGTCAATCAGCCACCTCCTCTGCCAGACCAGAGGGAAGCTCTGTCTTGTCCTCGGCCGTCACAGCCTTGTGTCAGGGCTAGAGAAACCACTGTCATATTAAATGCTTTGACTTTACTACCTGTAAAACTGCATGAAGACAATGTATTCTGTGCTGGCTTCGTTGTCTCTGCCAGAGCCCCTTCCCTACACACAGTGAAATGCAGCTCCAGAGTGGCCACTGGTAAGACCTTTCAGAATAACCAGGTTGTTCTGGTTTTAATGGGATCTTTAAGTACTGAAGTTCTTTTTTTGGGGAGTGATGTGAGGGGAGAAAAACAACAAAAAAGCCCAAACCCCAAAACAAGATGTGAGAGCCCAGTATCCCAGAGTGAAAGTTCACAGGTGCCTACTCAGAACAATGCAGACTTTAAAGCTATAGAGAAGAAAGTCACAGAGTAACCATTTGGAATAGGGAGAAAACTGTTGGTAATTTAAACCATCAAACCAAAGAAATACAATGCAAAACTATCAGGATGTGAAAAGCACTTCCAGGCACTGAGAGGTTAAAACAATTATTTGAACAGCTGGGAAAATTAAAATGGTAAAATAATAGCTACTCTTCAAAATTCTACAGATGCAAGAGACTCTTCAATGAATAACTGATAAAGGGGAAAACACATTTTAAAAGAGAAACTGTTTCACGCATGAAGGTCATACAAGTAACAGCTCCTCTTAAGAACCCGGATTTCCAGACTTGGCAAGAGATGAAGAGCTGGGGTTAACACAGCAGCCTTTTACCTTGAGGGACCTAGGGTAAAATCCTGAATACTTTAAGTTACACATGAAAGTGACTTTGGGCATATTCTTTCTACTGTTTTTTTGGAAACTGCTCTCCACTGTAGCAAAAGCAAAGTCACACAGGAGCATGCCAGAATTGTTGTAGCAGTTTGTTTGCTTTCCCAAGGAATCCTCCCAGCCCCAATGACTCCAGCAAGTGAGCAGCCAGTTCAGGTAGTTTAACTGCTGTTATCTAGGGCTCCCCCACACACATAACCTTGCTCTGGTAAGAATGTGGTGATAAGTGATTTTTCAGGCAAAAAAGACAGTCTGTAACGAGTAGCTTTACTATCCAAGAAAGGTCTAACTGGAAGAATAATGCCAGTCAGGATTGCAGTGCGTAAGCCATGGTGTACACGATGCTGCTCATCAGGACTGGGTACACAGACACACATACCCAGGGGACCCACAACTCCAGCAGAGCCATCTCCAGGGCAGGAAGGAGCTGAAAGAACACAGCCAGGGAAGGTTTATCTGCCACTTGGCTCCAGCTATCCTTGTAGGCAATGGACTCTCTCTCTCTACTATCTATTTAAAAAAAAAAAAAATTCAGCAAGTAGAGAAAAATTGACAACTGAATATGCAGCACTGTAGAGAAGATATCAGCTATACAGTGCCAGCTCTTGTTTCCATTCCTCACCCATTTCAAATGCACAACCTCTTCCATATAAACACTGTGCAAACTGTTAAAAGGACAGCAACTGAACACACCTCATCAGAGTCCAAAAACATGGATCCTTTGGCAAAAAAAGGCAGAATCAGAACAGAAGGCCAAATCCATCCACCCCAGCAGTCAACTCTTCTATCATTCACACATATCATTTCACCAGTCTGCATCTGGGAAGTCTTAACTCTTTTTTTTCTTTCTAAAGAAAGAAATTAGACACCATAAACACTGAGATCCTCCTGCAAGAAGACTTTTTCTCCAACCAAAAGCCTTTGTTTTTCCAGGATGATTAGAGTATTTCTGAGGGACTAAGATATAGCCTCCTCAGCCTTGTCTCTTCAGAGTAGAGCCTACTTCACTCTACTCTGAACATGGTCAACATACTTCAGTTGACAATCATCTGCTAGTGAGTCCTGATGCTGTCAGGTATCTCCTCTGATGGGTTAGGCTGCTCACTAGGCAAGGATACCAAAAGAAAACATGAAGAGGATGAGCCTGCAGCCTTCCCCATACAGCTTGCTGCAATCACCTTGAACCCTTAGCTACTTAGACCAGGTTTGACCACTTTAAGGATCAGAAGTGTCCAGTGCTGCAGAAAGGAGTAGTTGTGTCCATGCCAAACCAAAGGAGCCTGTGCCACAGAAAGTAACACAGCTGACAGAAGGTTTTCAATAAAGGTCTTGATCTTCCTAAGGTCCTGAAGGACCCTGTGACACATTTTTACAAGAGTCAGGGCCCTGGTATTCTGCCAAGCTACATACATTTTGTCTAAACTGAAATTATGATTACAGCTTTAATTCAATATGCTCTCCTTCACTTCTGATCCTAATCTGCTGGCAGGAGCTGTTGGGCCAGTAAGCACCTGCCTTTTTTTTGCCCTTTAGGTGACTACGTCACTGTGCTGCCTGAACAGATGCCAGCAGCTAGAGCTGCACAGCAAAACCATTTAGGAAATCTACCAGCTGAGTACAAAACCTGCCTTAGCAGAGCTCCTACTCCTTCTGGGAAACCTGCAGATCCATCTCTGGTACCTTGTCACAGCACTGGTTGTGGTAAGAACATAGAACTGGAATACCCCAGCTTGTCCCCTCACTGTACCAGCATGATGACTAGTCATCAGTCTTTCAGCTGCCCAAGGTAGACAGCATCCTGCAAAGCTGGTGTGTAGCTGGGTAATGCAGTCTGGGATCCTTCAGGGTTAAAAAGAGAGCATAAACCTCACAGAATGAAAAAGAACTTGAAGCAGAAAACGAAGGTGAGAGGCTTGCAAAGCACCCGCACCTCTCTACCCTCCTTCCATGGGGTCTCTGATTCTTACCCATCTTTCCTGCAGTCAAACTCTGCTGTGCCAAGCAGCTTTCATGTTCAGTGAGGAGTGCAGGGGGAGCAGGGCAATGCAGAGGATTGCACTATGTCCTTATGAGCTTCCAGCACTCAGAACCCGAAGATTTCTTTTGCTCCTCTGATCAGCCACGTTCAGATGCATATTTAAAAATAAGACAGACACTGAACTCTGTCTTGCCCCTTGAGGGAATTGCAGCCTCCGCTTTCCAAATCGCCAGTTCAGTGCTGCAGGGAATAGGCAGCCTGGTGTCAGCTCCGATATAGGTTTTGAAATGAAAGGAATGCAAACAAAGAGGACAGAAGAGAGGAGAGGAGACAGGGAGAAGGTGCAGAGACACTGGAAGGAAGCAGGTGAAAAAATGAAGACAGAGGGGAAAGGAAAAATTTGAGCCCAGACTAGAAAGAGCTGAGTAAAAGAGATGGAAGGAAGAGGAGGAAGAGGAGGCAGCAAACCCAGGCAACAGCATATCTCTAGCTCACTTGTTCAGACTACAAGAAAAATCCTACACGTGGCCAGAACTGCTCGTGCTAAGTGGTGAGGAGATCAGTGAGCCACATATAAAATACATGCAAAATACCCACAGTCTGAGTTTTAATCACAGAACATCACAGAAAAGTTCTAGAACAATTTACCTTTGCTCCTAGCTCGAACACTTGCTATGCACTTTCCTGACCTCATGGGGACCAGCCCCAGTGCTAGCGTGGCACTGCAACAATCTGGAATTCAGCACAGCACAAAAAAATCAACCAAACCAAAAACACAATGGAGAAAATAACTTGGCAGTGCTATACAGCACTTGATTCTGGTGCCAGTGAGACAAAATAGGGATTCCTCAACCTTCATGTTTCCACATCCTGCCCAAGAGGATTGGCAATTACTAGCGTTTTTAAGCTTAAGAGAAGGATTCCAGGCAGTAATCTCGGGGAGACAGGTTTAAAAACCCTAAAAAGATATTGTTGGTCTATTGACGAAAACCCAAACAGACAATCAAGTGCATAGCTAGATGTAAACTTGCAAATAAGAAAAGCCAAGTCAGGAATCAGGAGGGCAAGTTCTTACAGCTCTACAACATGTGCTTCCAGAAGCTCGTCAGAACTTCAGTGGTACTTGAGAAATTCGTGCCAAGATCAAGAAATGCTTCCAACTGTTGATTCTGAAGCAATTATCTGGAAGAACACAAGCTTGCCTGAGGTGAAACACACAGTGTGGTGTGAACTTACCATCCTGCTGTCAGGATGGACCAGGTACCATGGTAAGCACAAATCAAAATTGAGGAGGAAAGCACCAACAGAGAGAGCAAAGCAAGACCCAAGGATCATAAGGAAGAGCAGGCAGGACCCAGATGAACAGTTACAGCCTAGAGGCTTGTGGAGCAGTTCAGAGCCACTGAAGAAATTCTCCTGCATACCTGGCTGGTGGGTCCAAACATCAGATGGATCCAAACCTGCTGGGAAGATTAACAGCTACAGATTAACATATAATCCTTATAACCTTTTATCCACATGACAGTGTACCAGACATCTGTGCTTTAGAAGACTCTTCTCAAGGGAAGATGCCTACTTCAGCCTTCAAGCACCACAACATTCCTGCTTGATGTTGTCCCTTAAGAAAAGCTTTTCATAGCAGCAATGAAAGCTTTTTGCACTGAACAGCTGGAACCAAAGTCAAAGCACAACCTGGCAGTTTTCTTGGCTGAACAGGGATGCCACTGAAGCTGAGCTTCACAGGAAAAAAGTCTGTATTGACAAAGGTTTGAGACAGTGGTTCAAGAGTTGAAGGGAGTCAGAATTGCAATTTGCAGGCTTTTCAAGAAGAGTATTTTGAACCTTATTCTTCTGCTACAGCTGGCATCCAGAAATTATCTCCCTTATTTCTCTCCTTTAAATATTTTTTTTTCCCATAACACTTATCAAAGCCACCACCTTCTCAGTAGGAATAGTCAGGACTTGTCAGGTCTCCCCAGATGCTCAGATTAGCCGGCTCTCTTCTCCATGTGGGAAATCTCAGATCCCACAACTTAGTGAGGCAAGGATCTGGACCTGGGATTCAAGTTTTCATGAGGGAATTTCTGTTATTATAGATCTAGTTCCAGACACAGCCACTGTGAACCATGTGACAGGATATGAATCCTCTTCTGTATATTCGTTCTGTGTGATCTCCCTCTTCGTTTCTTCACATCCCCTTTTTCTCTACAGTATTGCAGCACTTCATTGATTCAACACAATCGACAAGAGAGCAGGAAGGCAGAAGCAGCTCTCAGATTGGAACAGCTGGTTTTCTTGATGGCATCATGTCCCAAAGAGAGGTAAGGAATCACAAGAAAAGAGACTGCTTATTCTCAACAGCAAACAACTCCAGACTGGAGAAGAAAGCACAACCCTGCTGACTGAGTAAAAGGCAGCAGTGGGATTTTGAATATATTTCTCACTCCTTGATGGATCATGCTTGAAGATTTTGTGGGGAAGCAGAGCTCAGAGGAAACCACGCTTCAAAGCCTATCACTGTACTCAAGGGGCCTATGAAAACTTTATAAATACGAACCCCTGCTATCCTGTCCAAAGCCCACCTGCAGACCTGCTGACACAACCAGTTCCTCAGTGGCCACACTGCACAACTACTACACTTCGCTTCCAGAAGGCTTTGGAATAAGCTCCCGCCAGCCATGCCAAAGTGGGCTGAATAACAGATGGGCAAGGATGACCAGGGGTGACTGAAAAAATCCCAGTCAAAAGTCATTGACTCTGTGACCAACCTCCGAATAAGCTGTGACAGCACAGCCATGTCACAGCCAACAACCACACTGAGCACCCAGCCGTGAGCTGGCAGACCTTAGGCTGTTTCATTCACACAGTCCTTGGACATAGGACCACAACACTGCGAAGTTTCCTCTTCCCTCATCTCACTTGCTGTCCTGCCTCAACACACAGCAACAAAAACAAGCTACTGAGGAGGTGACAACTGCCTGCTCAGCAGCAGCAGAAGGTGCTGAGGCCAGCAAGGATTTGCAGTTGCTCTGATCCCCAGAGCTCAAATTTTCCAAGCATGAAACATTTGCCTGAATAACACAAAAAGAGGTGCAGGAAGCAAGAACACAGGCTGCCTTAAATCCACAAGCCCTTTTCTTTTTCCAGGCTGCTCACACCTAATACTCTATCTTTTATCTCATCCTAAAATAAGAGAACAGGCCTTAGAGGATCAAGCTATAAACTTCTGAAAGCTTTCTGTAGCCCTCTCTTGCAACAAGGGGTTTGCTTCCATTTCTCAAAAGCAAAGAAGGAAATCAATACTTGGACAGAGAAGGCATATTCCAAGGACAATCTTCTTAGTTGCAGCAGTGCCACCCTTGTTGAGTCTCTCCAATGAAGGCGATCACAGTGGTAGGCAGAAGTCAAGCCCCTCAAACATTCAGGCAAGCCTGAGTCTTCAAGTGGAAATAGGTTGTTCATGAGCAGCAGAAACGAAGTCATTTGGATTCCTCCAGATTCATGTCTCAAAGTTATGTTTCTCTGTGACCAAACTCACGTCTAATAAAGAGTGAGTCAATATCCTTCCCCCCTGCACAAGCACCACTGGGGTCCCTTCCCTCCACCTAATTGCCTGTTTTCACAAGGTATACAGGAACTTATTACTTCAGAGCCTTTGTGCCTTCTGAGGAACACCACTGCAACTCACCAGCAGGTTTATAGTAAGCAGAGAGTGGGACATAAACCAGACTCATGGATGCATGGTTACACCAGCCCCACTTCCTTAACCAGGGTAAAGCTCCAGACACGGCTCAGGGGGAGCCCCACATTCAGGGGGAGTGCTGGCACACTGAACCCAGGACAGTGTCACTTGTGTCACCTGAGCAGGCTCTGCCCTGCTCTCCAGGGTCTGCTCTGTATATGGCAAAGCTCCTGACCTACCAACATCTGTTCAGTTTTTATACAAAGCAAGTCAGGGCTCTGCAAGGCAGTACGACATCTCTGTTGACATTTCAGTCCCTCAGAGAGAAGCTCTCCTTTGGCTTTGTGTCAGCCACCTTTGGCTGTGTCAGAAAATAGTGCATAGCCTGTTCTCTCAAGCAAAGCCGTTTGCCTGTGGAAAGGTTCCCAGCGAACAGACAGGAGGCGGCAGCTGGAGAAAGGCGACCTGGGATCACTGCACACAATCTCACCTTTTATTATTTAGCCACATTTACTGAACACAGCCTGGCTCTAATCCATCAGTGCAAGAAACCTGCTAATACACCCACCTGATTGGAGAGACTTTCCCGCTTTTTATGGGGTCCTATTGTAGCAAATGTCAAGGCTCAGCAAAACAAGAAGGCACTAAGAAGTGTCTCACACAGCCTGGGCTCTTTCCCAACCAGCACTCATTTGATACTGGATAAAATAAGGAACTTGAGAGCATTCAGTTGTCTCAAGTTCACAACATAGCTTTGTGTGCACACAAGCCACCCATCAGCAGCTGCAAGAACAAAGTATGACTTTCACATTTAATGGCTTCCAAAATGCTTGTTGTTTTTGAACCAAGTGGCAGCCCATGTGCCTCAAGACATTTGCTAAAGACTGGAAAGAGGGGAATGCATTACAACATTATGCCCAGTCTACCTTTAGCAACGAACCTGCTTCTGCTCCAGAGGTGAATCTGGAGTCTATACAAGCTTTAGAGCTTTAAGGTTGGCTTTTGCAGAACAATACAGTGATCACTGGTGCCATACAAGCTCTCCACAAAAATTTCTCTAGCGCACTCCAACTCTATCACAGTGCCTTTATCATGTCAGCTCAAGGTACACACAGCAAGGAACACTCCTACCTGGATCACATCCAATACATTTTTCAGTGGCTGTCTACTTTTACAATATTTGAGAAGATTTCCTGAGCCTCAGAATACTCCTGAACGCACTTAGGCTTGGTACTAAAACATGAAATACATCCTTGATGTGCCACAGGAAGTAGAACAGTACTGACAACATCCTAGGGCCCAGAAACACTACAGAGCTTGTAAAATGATGGTAATCCCAAGTAGGCCACATTTAGCACTACTGAAGACAAAGGTTTTCAATGGTTCCTGCTGATATGGCCTGAGGGAAGCTCTTGTGTTCAAAGTCACTAACTGGTGTACACCTGAATCCATGAAGAGACAGTGTCAGAGAGCCCACAGGATCATTAGAAGTATCCATATAACTTCCCAGCACACCATGTTTAGCTGCAGACAGTGCCTCAAAATAAAGATACGTTTCCTCCCTTCTTCCACCCATGAAAAGGAATCAGCAGAAGTTCTCAGACATGTAATTAAGATGGCATTGAGATGGGACAAACAAACAGTAACTCAGTCTCCTTTTCAAATCTTTCTGAGAGATCAACAGGTCTCTGTATCGTATCTATAACCAGAAACCCTCCTATTCTGTCAAAGAACTTATTCCATAAAGCTATCAAGTAGATAACTGAAACACAGTGCACTACTTGCTCTACTGCCTCACATGGAAGATAAAAACCTCAGTTCTTTGATATTTAAAAACTTTGGGATTTTTTTTAATCTTATGCCAATATACTACTATAAATTGCAAGGTTTACAGTCCTATCAGCAAAAAGACTCCCATGTAAGAGTATTTTTCAAACAGCAGTGGAGCAGGGACCCATCACGTACCTTGGCACTGCTTGTCTGAGCCCTTACAGGCAGCCAGAGAGAACCCACAAATCAGTTCAGTCCTGTATCACTCTCCTATTTCCACAATAGTCAGGAGAGTGCTACACAGAGAAAACATCAGGAACAGAAAGGAGGTGCTGTTAATATAACATCTAAAGAAGAAAGATGTGTCCTAGACAAAAACCGAACTGCTTAAGTAGCTGTGTCAGGGCACTGCATGGTACTAAAAAGAGAATAAACTCAGAACAACTGCAAGTCATGAGTAGGAAACATCCTTCAGAAAATGACACAAATGTAAAAGTTTCACAGCAGTTTGGTCTGAATGCAAGAAGAAAAAATGTTGTAGCTGCTATCATCTCCCTAAATTTTAAGCTTGCTTTTTGTCCAATTATCTGATTTCCTGAGGATACATATTGTGAACAAAACTTCAAACAAGCAGAAAGAACATCTGAAGATCCAGGAGTCTTGTACGTGTACAAGTAACTGTAATGGGTAGGTACCATCTCACACCTGGCAGAAGGACACTGCCACCTGCCAAAGGCTGGCACGACCTGGATATGTGAGTGCTCCCTTCAGTTTTTAAGACAGTGTCCACACTTTACAAGTAATTAGAACATTTCACATCACCCTCATCAGCAAACTCAAAGAGGAATCCAGGGAACAAGCAAATGAACAAAAACATCCTCCATTTCCATATGAAACACTCGGACCAGGTCGGGATTGAAGTACACACTCCAGAGAGAGGAAACTGGAATAATCACTGTGCATGATTCAACCAGTTCAGGAGTCAAATAAAAAATTTACAATTATAATCTTCTTTCACCAATGTTAAATTCATCCTCAGAAGGGAAGTGGGTACCTGCTGAGACACAAAAAAGCTGCCAATGCAGTGGTGATTGTTGAGAGCTCCCAGTCCCCCAATAAAAGAACAGTGTAACAGTGCTTTATTAACAGCCCGAACCAAGGAACCCTGAGCTTTCTGTTCCACAGCTCAGAGAAGCAACCCACAGATGAGCTCCTTAGAAATATAAGCCAAGTCCTTGTGGGCAGCAAACATGGACTGATAAACCTAAGGGGAGAGAATGCAGAGGCAGATGGGCAGAGGTAATCGGAAATGACAGAAAGACGAGCAGGCAGAGGGCAAGCAGAGTGCTTGAAGGACAGAGGCAGAAGAGCTGAAATTTTATATCATACAGGTATTTTAAAAGTTAAATCAACAGCTTTCCAATACCGTTATTTAAAAAAAAAAAAAAAAATCATTCCCCCTAATATATGCAGGAAGCCAGCTGCTTGCAAAATGACCTTTAAACCCTACCTACCATGCCTTATTAGACTAATTCAGAGCTGGAGGTTGGCTGATCCTGAAATTCATTTATACAGGACAAACAGGCATTCAGCAGGGACAAAGAGCGAACACATTGTCAAAATAATTTTGTCTGCATTTCTGCATGCACACTCAGGCTCAACGCAGCAGAGCAGCACTTCTCCAGCTTCAGAAACAAGGCACACCAGACACTGCAGCACCATCCTAATTCAAGGCTTCTCTTTCTGCTTCCCTCGCATTACAAAGGTAACAAACTTTAATTACAATAAGTGTTGTCTTTCTGGACAGCTTCTGTGACAGCAGAGGTCTTTAAGAGCCTTTCACCAACTCTTAAAGGCCCCCAATAAAGGCCTTTAACCAAAACAGATGTTATAACCAAAAGAATGTTTCTTGCCAGAGATGGTAGTATCCGCAGTAGAGCTAACTCTAACACTGTATTCAGATCACTGTAACACATTGTCTTCAACATGTCTTGTTCCTGTATTTGAAGCACTGGTGTTCAGAAAGGTTTTTTCAATTGTCTTGCAAAGGTCTAGCTAGGGCTGAAAGCTTTAAATTGTTTTGGAAGCATCACAAGTATGTCAGGAAATTTCTCCAGACAAGGAGGCCTGTTGGGCAGACAGACAGTGTCACAGAGGGGTGAAAATCACAAACAATTACTGGAGGCATGACGCAGAAAGAAACCTTCCGTCGAAGTTTGGATTTTGTAACAGATGAATGCTCCACAGCCTTGGACAAGGAGGCTCTGTGGAGAGAACAAACACTAGCAAGCAGCATCAGGGCAACTTCTGCAAAGCTTCTCCTCCAGCACGCCACAGTTCTGATGAGAAAAGGATTGGCTTCCCACTAACAGGAGGGCTCATCTGTCATTCCCTAACTTCCAAAGAAGGGCTAGTTAGAGCAGTCTTGCTTGCTTGGGAGCAACTCTTCCACTGGATGGGGACCACTGCTACCACAATAATCCCTGCACATGTTGCCTACACAGACACATTCAGCTGAGTGGTGAAGGCTTTAAATCCCACTAGTTCTCAAGGTATTCAGCCCCAAAACCTGCGGCAAAAATACCTGATGGATGGTGTGTGGAGACTGCAAACTGCACACAGCAGGAAACCATCCTGTGCAGACTATGACCAACAAAGAGCATAACAAATCTTTGGTTTCCCCAGTTTGTCATGAAGGCTTTGGCATCACTGATAAAATTTCCCAAGTTATAGCCAAGTTGTCAGAGAATGGATCTAACATTAGCACGGAAGTTATGGAAGTCAGGACTACTGTGGAACTTCCTGGGAGTCTGAAAGCACTTGACCACTGACCTTGTGCTTCTAACCAGCAGTTGCTATCAACAGCAATTTTTGTGGATCTGTTTCAATCTAACTTCAGCAGCAAAACACATAGTTTAAAAACTGGAAATAAACTTCTTTCTGTCCAAGACTGCTTGGTCATCAGTCTCCTGGAAATTATCTGAGTAAGAATTTCCACTTCCCACTTGCCAACAGTGCTACAAATCTTTTGTGAAAGAATCCGGCATTAAAACAGCCAGATGTATCACAACACTCTCTCACCCCCAAGCAACTATTTTCCATACTAGATAAGCCTGACTGAATAGAGGCTACAGTTCTCAGGAAAATGCTGCCTAACACACCATACAGACAGCACAGAACTAAAGAAACGTTTGATCCATGTGGTTCCACTGATTTAAGCCTAAAGAGAAACAACTTTTGAAAAGAAAGAGAGAGAAAACAAAGAATGAAATTTTGATACCAAAGTCTAATGAGACTTTTCAGATACATCCACTCAAAGACCACATTAGAGCATCAGGTCAGCTAAGATATCTCATTCCTGACCAGCTACCTCTTAGAGTATTTTACTGCAAAATTTTTTTAGATTGTTTTTAAACACTTTCAGGCAAACTAGGTTTTAAAACAAGAACTGAGCAAGACCACATTTTAGAAGTAACAAAATGCCAAATAATTCAACTTCAGAAATTGTAATGGCATACTGACTTCTCTCCTTCTTTTACAGAAGTTGCTTTCAAAATCATCTGTAAAGCACACATATTTAGATTAACTTTACCTGTAAGTATATCTGAAATCAGAACCATCAAGCGAGAAATTAGACTCAAAAGCAATTATGCCTCACTGTAACAATGTCAGAACCCCCAAACAAACAAAAACCAGGAAACAAAAAACAAATGCACAAGGACTGGGTGTTGAACTGTTAGACAACAGACTGTTTAAGAGAAGAGAAATGCAGTCAGAAGTCCTCCTTCCAGATCAGGCAATGGATACAAGAACTTGAGAGGTAAAGATGATGCAGAACATGAACTAAGTATCACTGAAAGAGGAGCCCTGAAGCACAGCCAAGCGAGTTTTAAACTTATTTCTGCTCAAAAATGATAAACTTCAGGAGGTTTGGGCTTTATAGGGACTACAAAGAGCAGACAGAGAGAGGAATTTGTTCATGTGGGTTAATAAGTGCTCCCAACACACCAGGCTGTGGGGAACATCAGAGCTTCATGAAGTGCTGAGACACAGAGTAAATAGAGAACTTATGCCTCCAGTTTCATAAATACCAGGTACAGGCAGCAGACATTTCCATTTTAAGTAGGCCAGCATTTACTCTGGAACATGCCTCATATATTAAGACAGAGGTTTATGTCCTTCCAGGCAGCTCTATATTTTTAGTTTATCCACCAGTGAACTCTTGAGGATATGAAGTGTTATGTACAGACCCAAGACTCGCCAGAACCTACAACTGCTGCCTTGAAAATCAAAACAATAACTGTTTCCATCCTTCATAATTAGAAACAAAATATGGATCCTCTTCACCTTTGCAAATACCAGGTCAGGGTATGCCTGGGTACAGTTAATCCACTGCTCCTCTGTGTTTATGACTAAACAAACAGCAGCTGCCTGCAGCTCGCAGCTCTCCCCTGACTCCCTTGTGGGGGCCATTTATTGAGTCATAAACTCCTCTGATAGTGTTATCACCAGAGCATTTGCACAAATAAAGGTTGAAAGATTTAAAAAAAAAAAAAAAAGAAAAAGAGAATTTCCTTTATAGAGAAGGCAAGACAAGCCCTTTACTGATATGTTTGCTTTGAGCAAGGACCGACTGACAAAAGGTAGGCAGGACAGGCACATCCCTGGCTGAGGATGGCTGGGTATAGCATCCTCCAGACAGGAAACACACAGATTTATCTGAACCTACAAACCTGGATTCCAGAAAGCTCAAACAACCCTAAAGCCTTCCAAGTAAGACATACTGTATTTCAAGTAGCACACCATGTGACAGATCTCCTCAATGAGGCTTCAACAGCTAAGATCTACCTCTGCAGAACCCCAGGGGGAGGAGAAATTCTGGCATTTCTCAAGTACAGACACAAACCTTGCTGTACCTGGTCCAAACTTTCTTTCTCCAGCCACACTGACTGCTCCTCTCTAGCTCGGTAACTACACAACCTATCTATAAAGTACTCTGCAATCCCTCAGAATGGAAACAACACTTTAGCAAGAGCCTGATGATCAGATACCTGCAGTGCAGCCCATGGCATCCAACTCATCCCAAAGCTGTTTCTCTTAAGCAGAGAGCGATCCAGGTTGCAGAAATGAAAGCTCCCAGCAGGCCACGCTTCAGCAGGATCCAGAGTGCTTGAGCAAAACTGCTCCATCAGGACGGGACACTGCAGAAATACCTGCAGCATCCTCTCAGCGATCTAAGTCCCTGCCCACAGATTAGAGGCAAACTTCCAGCAGAGTTGTAATGCTTTGCTCTGTGTGCCAAAAGGGAACTGGGCTTTCACAGAGATCGCTTGGAAATGTAAATGCAATAAATTGACCACATTCCTTTTTATTACAGTCAAGGGCAAAGCAGAATACAGACGACTCAAGGTTATGTTAAAAGTCTCCCTTCACTGGAATTCAGTCAATCAGTATTTAGCAAGGGCTTGTTTGCACACAGCAGAGTGACTCACAGCAAATGTGTGTGAATTTTCCCTGCACTTTCATTACAAACCCTGAACGTTCATATACAGAGAAACTCACCCACCAGTTTATCGCATTGTAATTTCCTTATGTAGACAAGCCCTAAAGCCTTGACAGAAGTAGGTTTACCTTTGTCTGTCATGAATAGCAGATTTGTGAGAAGAGGGACACAGAATAGGGAGAAAGAGTGCAGGATTATGAACGGCTCCTAGCTCAATGTATACAGCTCCTATTGACAAGGGAATACACATGTCTGAGCACACAGCTCCTGATAGCTTGGTTTGGCCAGGAGCTAGAGCACAAAAATTTCACCTTGGTCCTTCTGCAAAAGACGGGCACCTAGAAACAGCAAGGAAAGCCCTGAAAAGAAGGGATACATGCTCTTCACTAACAGACATTTTTCTGCACACAGTTGAAGGAAGCAGGTTCTGTTTGAAATCTCAAATCACATTAATATATGGTCACTGGAGGCCTCATTTTCCAAGCGGCAGCTGGTTGGAGATTCCCTGGTATAACCACAATTACGTAACAAAGTAACCAACTAAAATTCACCGTCGATTCAGATTTGCCTATTGGTGTGAACAGAATGCAAGGGCAGCAGAATGGCTGCAAACACCCTGGAAAGCTTGCATGTGAGTGCATATTTGCATGGGGGAGGGAACCAATTCACTAATAGGACTCCAACTTTTTAAAACAAAATCATTTGTTTTCCCCTTCCATCTGGACCCAAACTAAGAAATTACGCAGATTTCCACTGCCCACTCTCCTTTTCCTTCCACACCCCTTTTCACTGGCACGAGATAAAACCTTGGGGAAACAGCAGCAGCAATTTTCAATTCTCATTATCTAACAGCAGCAGTAGTTCTTGGTGAAACTTGCGGTCAATAAACTACAGGCAATTTTGAAAGACACAATGGGAACTGCCCCTCCTACAGCTGTCCCATTATCCCAGCTTTTATTAGATTTAAAGCCAGTGATTTTTATGCTGTAGCTCAAGTTCTGCAGAGCCATGGAAACAGACCACCAGAAAAGATAAAACACTCCTAAATTAAACAGGAGCTATCACAGTGACACCCTCTAAAGTCAGAGAACTTCCACATAAGCAAAGCATGGGATGCAGCAAGGAACCCAGCGCCTAAAGGGGCTGACACTGCTGCAGTGAGTCAACAGTGACGTGGCCAAAACTCAACATTCAGGATGGTATAGATGGAAAAGCTCATGAGCAGGTTAGGCAGGGCAAGCTGAAAGCATACTGGCTACAAAGGTAGACAACCAGAGCAGGATCCTGCTCCCATTACCATGAGAATCCCAGAACAGGCACCAACTTTGTAGTCTATGCTCTGGATGTGCCTCCCAAGAGGCAGAGGGAAATGCTCATCTCTGGCTGGCAATTCAGCTGGCCTGTTTCAGATGACTTTTTAGAATCAGATGCATCATGCTCTACATGTGCCTGTTTCTCTCTGTTGACTACAAGAGATGGCCCAATAGCCAGAAAATATACAAAACAGGTAACAATAGCTGTATCTCTACCATGCACCACAATAAAGTAACCTGTTCCAGGAAGAGGGGCTTTACAGGAAACCAGTAGAAAACAAATTTTAAAACTCATGGAATGATTACCTGATATATTTGTTCATGGGGCAGAAATAACTGAGGGTGTATCTCAGCTCCTGGCTCAGAGATGTGCACAACAACAGGCAAAGGGAAATGGGCGTCCAAAGGAATGGTCTCAGACAAAAACAGTAAGGGGGAAGATGCAAAGAATTATTCTCATCCACAGTAAGCTGTAATTTTCAGTCTAGAAATCTAGAGCTTGCTTTCTCTGAGTCTAATGTATACCATGCCCTGGAGACATTTTTACCAGCCATCAAAAGGAACTTGCAGAGAACCAGATGCTTCATTAAAGAATATTCACCAAGCCTTATAAAATCTTCAGTAAAAAGCAGAAGAACAAATCACCAGCATGCAAGTGAGCTGAAGTCACACATCCAGCTTTGATTACATTTCCTCCTGCACTGGAAAACAAATTGTGTTTTAAAAAAAGAAGGTAAAAAATACCCAAGAAATCAAGAGATTCTGGTCTTTCTTTTCCACATTCCTCCAACCTGAATTTCCTGAATGAGGAATGCGTGAGACAAAGCCATTTGGTATAAGATGCTAATTTAAACTTAAAGAAAAATAACAGCTTTAAAAGGGGAAGGGAGGAGGGAGTTTTAATCCTACATGATAAAACAACAGCTTGTGATTGCTACATGTATCTCAGGAGTCAGAAAAGTCAGTAAGAGCAGTGAGGCAAACTGTCAGGGCTTGAGCTATCCTGGGACAAAAGGAAACTACAGAAGACATATTGCCTTACAAAAGTTTTATCTGAATTTGTACTTGCAGAACCCTCAAGTGCCTACCTCTAGCTGCAAGGTGTTAGTTACCTGTTCCGTAGTCTCTCAAGCCCCTTCTTACAACATAGCAAGATTTTCTGCCACATTGTCATCATCTGCAACAAATTAATGTCCTATGCACTTCTCCTTCCAGATAGTTTCTAATAACAGTGGGGAAAAAAACTTTGAAGTTCATCAAAGACTCTTGGAACGAAGACAACCAAACAACCGCCAGTTTTTGGTTTATAAAGAAAACCTACCAAAACCACCACCAAACCCAAAAAAGATCCAAGTTATTAGGATCTTTCACTGCCCTCTGCTGTTACCATTCATTTAGCTTCCAATTTACTCTTTAATAATGTTGGGCTGGGGCTCAGGGCTGGGGCTCAGGGCTGGCAGCATCCCAGCCCTTTCCTCAGGCGGGTTGGAGCCGCAGCTTGCAAATATGCTGAAGTTTAATGCAATCTGTCTTCCTTGGTAACCACATTCCGCCCACACTGCATGCAATAAAGATGTATTGGTAAATGCATTTGCTAAAGATATACTCCACTGAAAAGGCTACAAGCCTGATTTAGAGGAGGCAAGGAGGATAACAGAGGCTGGCAATGGTTGCACCAATGCTCTGCACACGGCAACCAGAGGCACGGATTGTGCAGCAGCAGCACAGGCACCACTTTACTTAAAAGCTGAGGAAGAAAAAGAAACCACATGTTTTGGGAGCTGGAGACTTTAGAGATATCAGAGAAAAGCCCTTTCCCTGGCAGCTTTAACCTTGCTGATTTGCAGACATACAAAGACCTTCTTTGTAAACAGGAAGGAAAAAAATTCCACTAGGACTAGCAACAACATTTGGTCTAATATATCCTGACAATTTTCCCATCTCCTTCTGTCGGGCTTCTTCTGGGAGCCGGCTGGCAGCTTGTTTCATGTTATACTTAAATCAGGCATGCAGCTTCCCCTCACAATGCTAATGCAGAGAAAGACTGCTTCCATGGAATACCCACCTCTCCCCCACCCTGTGCTTTAGTAATCCCATGAGAGAAGTCTCAATTTTCTATTACCATCCTTTTCCCCAGATCCACTTAACTATATTCTCAGCACCTTTTGGAGAATTTTCTACAGTCAAAAAAAAAAGAAACCAAAACAGAAAAGCCTGCCCTTGAGGGACACCTGACCCACTGAATTCTCCCATGACCCAGGACCATACCCTAGTTTTAATGTCCAAATACTTCATTTTCTTTTCCCCTTCACTTGTTTCAATAACCAGAAATTCTTCCAAGGTACTGAGCAGCCACTGTCCTAAGGCATCAACAGAACCTGCTGGGACTCTGCATCTCAGAAGGAAGAGCCATAAGGCTTCCTGGCCTCCCACAAAAGATGAAGAGATTTTAGGAGTGTGCAATTTTCTTAACAGACAGCAGCTTTGCCCAGTACAGAACCTTTCCCCATCAACAATGAAAAGAAGCAAGACCTCCAACTGGAAAGTCCCAGAACAGGAGGATGTTTAGACCCTGTTGAAAATGTTGCAGACATTGCCAAAACGGATTTATTTACCAACTGTTTGCAGTTTACAACATCCAAGAAGGCAAAACTAGGGAAAATAATTGACTGACTTTGAAACCTGGGAGCACTGGTTCCACTGTTGTGGTGGCAGCTCGGTACAACAGGACCCACTGACGGGAATGAAGTCAGGACATACCACAGTTTGACCAGGAAATGTGGAATGAATGTGGGAAAATGGATCCCAAGGAAGACTTGTCTCCTGCGAAGATTGCAATCTGACTAACAGACACCACAGATCTCAAAAACACTTCTCGGAAGAAAACACCATGCAAAACAAGACAGCAAAGCCAGGCAGTACAACAGAGAAGCTTTTGTTACCTTCTGAGCTGCACTAACACAGCGCTGATACTCCTTCGCCAGCTCCGAGCATTTGAGCGCTTCCCGTTTGTTTTCTCGGTAGCACTTCAGAATTTCAGACTGCAGGTTTGCACAGATAGGATCAGTGTTCCTCCTCCTGCAAGGAAAACAAGCACAGAATGATGTGTGAAGAGGAGTTTTCAACCACTTACTACCACTTTGCCAGTAACACACATACTAATTTTATGCTGGAGTCTGTAGTCCTAATAGAGAAACTGGTGGAAGCAGCAATCACCAAAGTGGGTCAAATGGCCAACAGTGTCTTTCAGTTGAAAAATCCAGGGTACTCAGCAGAAAGAAGGAACACGATCTTTCTTAGCTGGTGTGGAAGGCTCTTTTACCCTTATATAAAACATCATCTCTCCTCTGCAGTCAGGAGGGAAAAATTCCCCAAGTCCACGAGTTTCAATGATTTTCCCAACTCACACTGGAAATCTTCGGCAGAACTCAAGAATCCTGGCTAGGCCTGCACTAGATCTGTAACAGTCTGACAAGGAACTGAACAGACTTGTTGAGTAAGCCACCTCAATCTATTGAATTCTCATCTATTTAAACACTAAAAGAAATCCAGCATGGTTGGAAGCACTGCAATTCTCCTAGTGACTAGAAAAAAAAAAAACAGAGTAATAGCAAGACCAGATACACGTTTCTTTGTATTTCTGCAGCAATTAGTACTCATACTCTGTAAATGGCATTGACAGCTACCCAAGAACAATTAAGGATGATGTTCTTTTACTCTAATGTGCATGTGTACATATGGCACATCATCAGCAACAGTACCAATAAAGGGGAAGGTCGTTGTAAAACAATCCCAGCAACAATGGCACAAACACAGTAATGACAGTGACATCAGCTGCACAGACAGGCAGACACAAATTGCAGGAATTCGCAGCACCACGGCCACGGGATGCTTTACCAGAGAATAAGAGAACATATGCTTAGGTGTAGCAATCCTCAGATGGCATCTCCTAAACCATAAATCCATTTAATTCCTTGCATTTCCTGCCCCAATATGCTTAGAGATCTGTGCCCAAATATCAAACACACCTCTTCCTTCCAAAGCACTTGATGCTACAGGCAGGCATTAATGCCATGCTATGATGTATTCATTTCCACAGTAACAACAGGCACTCATTCAGTAGAAGGGCTTCATAGCAAGGCAGAGAGAGAGAAAACATGACCTGTCCCTGGGCATGTCACAGTCTCTCAGGTGGAACAGATTTCTAAGAAACAGGAAATCTTATACCAAGATCTTCTAAAAGCTTCTGGAGAGCTTAGATATGAGTTCCCAAATCATGCATATATGTGTAAGGTGCTCAGGAAAGAAGAGGAAGGACCAAACGAACAACAATTTTGTCTTTTCCATATCAGCAACCTGGGTGCACTCTCAAAATAATTTGGCTGAGATATACTCTAATTAATACTTCTTCAGTCCTCAGTCTTACTGCCAACATATATGGTCAGAGTAGGAATTTATCAGTACAACAACCACACTCTACAACACTGAGATTTGGATCAGAAACCACCAAAGATACTATACAGACTTCTTTTTCCACCTCTTCACTAATCTTACAGCTTTTAGAAGAAACTTATTCCATGCACAGTCTCTAAAGGCTAGTGTTCATTTCTAATTTCTATGTTACATAGCAAATCACTTTTAAAGCCCTGAAAATCCATATTCTAAAAAAAAAAAATCTTCAAATTTTGGGATAGAAAAGAACCCAGAGAGAGCTTCAGAAACTCATAATGTTGGCATTTTGCTTTGTCACTAACTTTAATATCACTCTAATCAAATCAGTGAGACTGTGGAAATGATACCAAACAATACCAGGTCAGGAAATACCACCAAATCCCTCAATTCATTGAAAAAGTTAAGACTTTAAAATTAGGTTTTTTAAACTCAGTGATGTTAAACTGAAGGGCATTTTGTAATTTTCATATAGAAACCTGGAAGAGCTAAAAGGTACAGCATACCACAAACCAGTTTGTATTCATCTGAACTGAACAACATGGTACAAACATCTCAGAAATATTTAGAAATGTGATTGAGGTTGTCATTGTCAGCAGGGAGAGCTACAGGAATTGTGCTTTGCTTTAAATCACTGTCCTTCCTATGGGAGCAGTCTTCACTGCCTAGAGTAAATATAAAGTTGGGACCCACCTGTGTGCTCAGACAGGGCTGCAAAGTCTGTGGCCCTCTTCCTTAGCAGACCCCTTGGTGCTCAGCCCACAGGGCTATTTAAAAGCCACACAGTGATGAGCAAGAAGCCACAAGAGTGAGCATTGCTGCCTAAAGCCTGCCAGAGGCAGGGGATCAATCAGCACAGGCCAGTATGCATTGCCCAGCCAGTGTCTAAATCAGCGTTCCTACACACCACTTCCCACAACACAGGGAGGATTTATTTGGTACCGTGTACCCAAAATCATAACAAGATTATTCTCCTTTATTGCTTCAAAATAAAACCTCAAGCTGTGATTATGCATCAATTGCACCAGCTTCTCAAAACAGATTTAGAGACGCTAATCAACAAATTGCAAAGTCGGTTTAGGTAATTATCAATACAAGTTACTGTGGAGTCTGGGAGCACACAAGTTATCCACATCCAGCAGATTAGTTCTGGACCCGTCTGGACTGGAAAGAGGTATCTGAAGTGCTCTGGTGAACACCTTCCTGAGGTGCTTTCCTCCCTGCACAGCAATCACAGTGCCTGCCCAGTCTGAATCAAGGGGACGCCACTCTCCTGCTCACATTAAGTCTCAACTTCAGGTTGCAACATTTCCACCCAGGGGGAACTGCAGCCCTGCATGCATACAACAGCTGCCCCTCACAGGTGTCTGGCTTTCCTCATACATACCTGAGACAAAAAGCAATTAAACCAGCAGCATCCAACTACAAACACATCTGTAGAGTGCAATGACATTGTGAGTTGAGTTCCAAAGGAGGTAGATTTTCATCAACTATCTGCCTTCACCCTCAGCCCAGATCAAGAGTCTCAGCACTAACTAATCTTTAGAAAAATTCATCTTCTGGACACCTGATGACGCTGCTCCTGATGTGTCAGTGTTTGAGGGTTTTTACCATTATTTCTCATATGAAAGGGAAGGAAAATGGTAGAGAAGGGATGAGGTTTGTATATGCAACTAACCAAAGACTTGTATGCTTTGACCTTTCTCCTAAAGTGGGTCACAGTTGTAAGCATAATATGTCACCACCAAATGAGGTAGACAATTGGCCTCTGTCTAAAATAAAATATGTTGCAACTGCTACAACTATTGTCAAAACAAGTGTAAGAGGCTCATTTACAGCAGCTAGAAAAAAGGCAGGAGAGAAAGGCTGGGTTGGGAAGCAGTAGCACAATATCTGCAGACGGAAGTATGGAAGACAAGCTCTGACAATAACTTGGAAAGAAATAAATGCAGGACATACAGAATATGAAAGATTAAACCAATAACACGCACTCTCATCTATTTAAAGGAGGAGGAAAGGATAAAGGATGACAGGTCAGAAAAAGAAAAAGATGAATTTAGAAATAAAACTCATTAGCAGTGCCTCCCCTATCACAGAGAGGAAAGAAACCTTTGTGCAGTGGGCAGGAAGGCTACATACACATGAAATCCATGATTTCAGAACTTCCTCTCCCCCTCCCATGGAGGGATTTAAATCAGGCCTTTGTCTGGAAAAGAAGGGAGAGGTTTTCTTAAAATGAAACAAAGGGCATCCTTCTCTCTGCTATCCCTTGAGGTAAGACAGAATGAGCACAATCTTGCTGCATTTTGACACTGAGAGTTACCAAATCCTTTCTATCACTGCATATTCCCTTTACTTTATTTAATAAATGAAATCTCATCAACTTATCCTTCTTCTATTATCACTGCTGACATCAATCTGATAATATTGGCTTGGCGTGGAATTGTGCTATTATATGTCCTCTTGATATTTAATTTAAGAGAAACGTCTGCAGTGGGGTGAATATGTGAAGCAAGCTTTTTATTACTGGCAGCAGTAAGGACGCTGGGAGTGAATTAGACATTCATCTTAGTCAGGGCCAATCTAGTGGCTCAGAAGAGGTTTTCTTCTTAACCCTCTCCTAACTGTTCAATAGCGGCAGGTAACGGCTGCTTCAGTCAATAACTGCATTCATTTGTCTTGGCAAATTCATTCCTACATGGATATAAACCCCATGAAGAAGTACAAAGTGTCTGGGAGGTTAAAGCAAGGTTCTTTGAGAATTTCTATCATAAGCACTGCACTAGTAGGAAAAGCGCTGGTCTAAACGTCCATCAATTAATCAAGAAGCAACACAGTTTCTGAAGACAAACACCCAAACTCACTGCACAAAGCGATTAAGGCTGTATCATCAGGATACAGACCCAGAGACAGAAGGGTTCAAACACAGCACAATGGCTACTACTTAGGTGCTGCTGACAGGTTCCCTTTTTGAAAGAATTATGGACTCAGCACTGGAAAGCAAGGGAAAGCTGGAAGAGGTCTATGTATTTCCTGGTCCTTCCACCCAGCTGAAAGATCAGACTACCCAAGCAGAGGTGCAACTTTAATGCTTTAGGACTTGGCAGCTCTTTAGACTAGCGCAAAATCAGTAACTCCACAGTGAGTAACACACCATCACTTGGCTCTACCGGGAAGAACAGAAATTCCAGATGGAGTTAAGAGCAAGATCTTCTTTTTACATTTTACTCTGGGAAATCATTCAAGCTGAACAAAAAAATCAAGACAGAGGCTGATGGCATCTAAACCCAGATGCTTTGATACCTCTGCTCAGAAAATTATAAACAAAGACATGCAGGGTCCCTCATATAAGCCAACTTAAGAGTAGCTGTCTCCAGCACACAGCTGCAAGCAGCAACCTAAATGGGGCAGCAACCTGGAATTTCTTGTGGGCTACAAAACCCAGTGACTGGATTAGCTGCTTTCTGTTGCGTTATTTGACTAAGACCAGTGTCTGAACCAACTTGAGCAAACCACATTAGTCACCACTGTCACTACAGCACAGGCAGCCCCAGACATCAGCAGTGAGATGCACAGGCAGCAGTGCCAGTAAATCCCAGGGCACACAGCAGCAGTTTCTGCATGTTGGGAAGGAATCAGACACGTCGTATAGTTGGTTAGTATGTTTATATATCCAGGGTCCATTACACACGTTTCAGACTAAGCTCAGTGATGCTTCGGTCACATAAATGGGGTGTGCTGCCAGGCTGCACTGTACATATATAAAACCCAATAGGTGGTTAACTGACCTGTAAAACTGCATCCTCCCCTGGGCAGCAGTTGGCTCTGATGGCTTCTCTAACATGTCAGAAAAATGACTCCAGACAGACACAATACACAGCACATAGAAAGGTTTCATTCTCTCTCATTATTGCATCCTTGACATTTACAGCAGAAAATTAAACACAATTGAAGCAATTCATTCACATATAACAAACTCATCAGCACAGGACAAACAGCCAGGCAAGCTAACTTTGAGCATAGGCTGCAGGATGCTGCACTATCACAATGCAAACACCATGCCCTCACCACAAGCTATGGGATTCCCTGATCCTGCACGTCAGCTTGATAACGTGGTTAAAATGGAAGAGGTAAGAGACGTGTTGCAGCTGCTCGGCAAGGGAAATAGGAGATGGAAGAAGCTGAATAGATTATCCAAATGCCTACTAAAAAATCAGTAATGTTTAAGCTACATAACCTAGCACAGTGTAAACAAACTGCATGTCTCATGAGGCTAAACTAATGTGATCAGGAAGGAAGTATTTCTGATCAGCCTCAAGTATTCAAAATACTGCTCATCAGGCTTTGCCACTGATCCAGGTGGAATAGAAGGCTTGCAGAAGCAACATACTGTTTAAAGCAAGAGGGAACAGACTAAAAGAAAAGGCGAAACCTCATGACAATTTTCACAAGAACAGGGGTGCTACCTCCAAATTTCAGCTGAAGCCACTGTATTCCTGTCTAAATCCTTCTCATATGCCTTGTCACACTGTCAGCAGCACACTCCTGCACACCTGCAGTATTTCCCCTCTCTCTTTCTCCTCCTTGACAGCTGCATTTCAGTAACAGGTCGCCCAATTCTTTTTTTCTATACCTTGTTCATGGAGTGCCTAATGAATGAATATTTTAAAGTACTGTGAGTTTCTGGGTGACTCTGTGATCCTACAAAATTTGTCACTCAAGTACTTCCCAATCTCAATTCCTGTTTTGACAGCTTGTTTGAAACTGCCACCCAATTCCCCACTGGAGTTCACGTACTCACTGCACCCTTGTCCTTCCCAGGATACCCCCTTTCCTTCTGATCACAGACACGCAGAAGCTGTTCTGAAATCTTCCTCTCTGTAAGTAATTAGATTCTATCACTGAGAACAAAAGTTACCACA
Organism: Edolisoma coerulescens; assembly: GCA_013397115.1. Classification (NCBI taxonomy): domain Eukaryota; kingdom Metazoa; phylum Chordata; class Aves; order Passeriformes; family Campephagidae; genus Edolisoma; species Edolisoma coerulescens. The sequence goes on along the minus strand of VWZW01006101.1, from coordinate 62,982 downwards.
AAAGTCCAAGTCTCAAGTGTCAGCCACTTGCTGTGTCACTGTACTGCATTCAGTAGAAACAGACTGCCCAAATCACATTTCATTCACCAAACAAAAACCCAAAAAACCCAAACTCTAAAGCATACAGATTGATGTCGAAAGTAACTAAAATCTAGCAGTTTTCTGTAACAACCTCTAATTTTGGAAATCAACAACAACTTCTTCATTTCAGTCACGAAATTGATGCAAAGAGATTGTGTGACCCATGCAATGCTGGTTCCAGCTCTCCATCTGACTTACTCCAGTGTATCACAAACTCCCCAGTCCTCCTACATGGTTTATCCTCTCACATAAGTGGTCATTTCCCATTTGACCAGTAGGTCAGCCTGAAAGACTTTGACTTCTACTTCATTGTGTTTCCCCAAGTGCAGTTTCAGCCAAATTTGATTGGCTTCCTTAGACCCCATAAGCTGCGGGCCCTGGGGTTGTGGTGGGGGTCTGTGGGTCTCTGAGGGAGCAGAAGGGTAGCAATATGCAAAGAACTGTACTAAACTATATAAAATTAAATGATCCTTATCCTACTGAACCTGCAAATGCAATAACTAATCACCCCTATTAGCATTCTGCATGGCAGATGGCAAGTGGTTTAGAATAATGAGAGACTTTTCCCCACCAGTGGATAATTCCAATGTACATTTGGATGTAAATTCTTTACTGATTACGATGGTAGAATACTGAGCTATGAGAAACTGCCAGTTTGGAAGACGAAAGGAAAACTACTGCCTCTTTCCTTCTCTTGCCAAGAGATACAGAAGTTAACGGAACTGGATCTCCTGCCCACAAAGCCATGCACCATTTTTTCCCAAAGACGCCAAGCTACTAAAAGTTGACTAGCAAAGATGAAGAGCCTAAAGTTAGCAGCAAAACGGTCTCTGGAAGCCAAGCAGGAATGAGTCAGAATCTTTTTGCTGGAAGGAGCTCTCTGAATCAGAAAGGAAGCTGGCTCAGCTCCCACAAGGCAGGAAAGCAATATAGCAAGCAATAACTGAATCTGAAAACAACACACAGCCCAACAAGTGACCCGAATAGGGATTTTCTTTCTTCAGATAAAAAACATCATCTAAAAACTGGTTAAGATCTCAGGTCAGGAAGGGAAGGCACGCAGTCCGTAGAAGATATGCAGCACAAGCCCTAAGAATATATGGGTTGTGACAGTGCTAAAATGTCTGGGAATTAGTTGGGGAACTGTTGGTCTATTAAATACCTTCCCAAAAAGTTTTCTGAAGAAAGTAACTGAAGATGTGATATGCTGATTTCATATAACCACAAGACATGAGGGGCAGCAGGTTCAATAAATTTCTCCTATGTGAGATGATCTTATAATAATGTCAGACAGCAAATGAAATTTTCTTTTTTAAAGAAAACCCTGACTACTCATTTGAACAGCAGTTACTTTTCCAAAATGCCCCTGAGGACTGCACTAGGTTCCTACAGTTTACTTCACACTACACAAAGGGCTACCAGTGATGGACAAAAATATGAGTCCATCAGTGTATTCTGCACTGACAGAGAGGCATATCCTGCTAAAGATGCCAAAACAAATTTAGAGAGGAGATTGAAGCTGCCGGTGTTAAAGTTCAGGTGGGATCTGAAGCTAAACATTCACCTTATTTAAAAAATCCCCTTGCTTCTGCCCACGTTCTCTAATCTTCAAAACCACAGTGCCCTCTTTTAGCAAGCTGTGCAATTCTGAGCACTGACTCAGCAAAGATCCCCATTAAGCAGCTACTCATCCCTCAGAGAACATCAATAATGGTGCTTTCAAAGCAAACACCCACAAAAAGTCTTAAAAGTCCATTTTTGGGGGGAGGTTGGGGATTTTTGTTTGTTTTTGTTTTTAAGTAAATTCAAGAAGTCCTCAGAAAATTGAAAAAATCCTTACAGAAACAACAATTTAGATAACATGGTGCTAAGTCTGGAGAAGAGCACATGAAACGTCTCAGGTGAAGCGAGTCTGTGCCTACTGAGGCTGCTCCAGTGTGCTGCTGGTGGCTCCTGCAGGCAGCACAGCACTGACCAGTTCTCTCCAAGGAAACAACACTCATCCCTGAACAAGTGCTCCTGCCTTCCAAATGCCAGTTTTTTGGGTCAAATTAGTTTGAATTGTAGCTGGTATGGTATGTATATGTCCCAGACATGCAAGCAAGAGACACTGCCAGGACTAACAAGAAAAATACAAGTGCAGAAAGACCCAAACCCAGCAGCGTTCTCTCATAATAGGCTGAGTATCCCATAGCCTAGAAACCCATTTTATCAGAGTAACTTCATGAACAATCAAAATCACACCTAATAAATAAACAGTAAAATAAAGTCATTGAAGCCTGACTTGATGGCAGAGATGGTTTTTCTCTTCATCTGTAAGGGAGAAAAGGACTTCAATCTCTCATCAGCTCAGCATTAAACACCACCAACTTCCTCTGTGCAGATGAATCACCATGATGCAAGGTGTCCACAGCAGTCCCACCACAGTCCTTATTTCCTCAGAAGACAAAAATATAGAAGCTCTGACCTACATAACAAACTATTTCCTCGAATTTCCCCCACTGGTACTCGCCTTTGGTGTCTTCTGCCATCCCTCCATCACTCCAGGAGGAGACTCTGACTCAACAGTAAGGACACAGCGTGTATAATCCAGAATCAGGAATACAATTACTGTTCAAAATAGCAACACTGCCCTTGAAATCAGTTGCAACTGAATTAATGACCAGATTGTTAGAGTGTTACCTCAACTTTGCCTTAGGCTGCTAATTAGCAAACAAGTCATTAATTTGCTGGTAACAAGTTGTTTCTCAGGCATTATTGCTTCTGACATTTTTAATTCCCCACTCTTTCTGGAAAGCTTCCCCAGACAACTTTAACCTCAGTCCTTTACAAATCAACCCCATGCCATTACCACCAGCACACTACAGCACACACACGTTGAAGACAGAGGCAGAAAATAACAGCAGGAATAGGCTAAGATGGGTCATTAATTAATATTCATTATACCTTTCCCAACTCAAGCCAAGGGGAGGGGAAGACCAAAGGCACAAAAAGTTCTGGATTTTGGTGTGGATCTGCCATTATTTGTAAATACACAATAAAATACTATGAAACCTGGAGAAACCTTGCTTCCACCATAGTACACATTGGAATATGCAATTCTCAATGTGAGGGCAGAGATCTGCTTTTATTTTCACTGTATTCTCCATGATAAAGAGCTGTGAACTGAAATATTTCATGTCCTCTGATGCACAAAGTATGACTGAGGTTTGTTTTAACAGCTGCACAAATATCCATGCTTTTGAAAACAATCTGGATTTGGCCTGCCAACAAACCCTGATCTAAGGGCTTTATAAAGGCAACATTACTACAGAAAACAAGTGCTTTCCATGTAAAAATCGATAGCAACAGAAACATCCCTAACAGACTACATGGAGTCTTTGGCACCTCTGCCTTTGCTATTCCAGCCCTTGCTAGTCAGATCTTATTTTATAAATGCCCAAGTTCTACCAATGAACAGGTAAAGACATGCCCCTGCAATTTTGAAGAGACACCGGTTATTCAGCGCTAACAGAACTGCAATCTCAGTTCATTGGACTAATTTATCAGTCATCTCTCATCACGCATGAGAGGAAACACAATACTGTGAACATTAGATTGAAACATCATTTTACTAACTGGGCAAAACAAAAATCTTATTTAGAAGCAGCATGTTAGTAATCCCCAAGAAGCGAACTTCAGAAAGAAGATTCAATGGCTTGGATGAAGTACACAATCTAATAAATTTTCAAGATTTAAAATTTGGTTCAAAAAAGAATAATCTGGCCCAATTGGAAAAATTTATGCAAATCCACCACACATATTCAACTTCTATCTCCACGTACCATATTCCTAAAGCAGTAAGGGAATATATGTTGCTAGGAAATCAATGCACTGGTACAAGTAGTTGCTTAACAATAGGCCTTCCAGAATTCATAAGGAAAATGTTTACATGCTACAGTAATGAGTGAAAAACTTTGCGAAGCAGAACTGAAAATGATCAGAAACTTTTTCTTTCAGTAAAATGCACACCATGTAAAATGATACAAAATCAAAATTCACCCATATACTTTTACCCTCTTTTGAAATAACTTTGAGGAAACTCATGCATTATAATCTCTCAGAGAATATTTCAATTTCCTACTAAGAGCAACTTTATAAAAGTGAGAAACAGAAAAGCTTTGACTAATAACCCATCTCTTTATTCAAAGATTATGAAACAGACTCAGTGCAGACTGAGAAGGAACAACTAGCATAAACCAAGCACCAAGGGAAGAACAGGACTGGGATACAGTCAAATCATTTTGGTGAAGGTATCATCATTGCAGGGCACAAAAGCACTGTGTTGAGGTAAGGCTATGGATGAGCTTCCAGCAATAATCAATCTCCTATTCCTGAAGACTCTTAAATCTCTATTGGAGAGGCTCTTAATTTCAACACTAAATTAATCATTTATCTAATTTAACGATAGAAGAAATCCCAAAGCAATTTTGTTTGAAAACTATGATGTCTTTACCCTTCTCCTTTGGCTTCACAACTGTCCATATAACTGTTTCAGACCCTGTCTCCTGGGCACAGTCCTCTGTTGAAATACCCAAGGCCTCATAGTAGGCTGCCAGATTAACAAACTCAAGTATCACCACATAACTATTTTATAAACTTTCCAGATCTACATAAACAAAAAAGGTAGTTTCTCTAGGTTCCAGTTAATCTTGCCATTCTAACTGAGGGCCACCAGCCTCATAAAATCTTGTGCAATTCAATAAAACCTTCATTTCCATGAGTACCGAAAGCAAGCCATAAATTCCCTGTTCCCAGCAGACAATCCATCCATGAACTTTCTTCCCCTACCCTCACTGAGTGAGTTTGGTTTCCTACTCCGTGTTCAGCCAGGAGGATACTTACTACTTGCTGGTTTCTCTAACATAATCACCTTAAATACTCATGTCCATTAAGTTTAAAGATCTTAGGACCATTAAATGAAACTCTTACATAGTAAATCCCATACGGAGTAAATCTCTTTGGCAGTTTCTCCATTGGAAAGCTGCCTTGGATTCAAGGCTGATCTCCAGCAGGATAAGATACTGACATTCTTTATGCACTCCTTGATAACAGCACAAAGCCTATGCACTCCTCTCAGCACAACATGCAAAGCAACAGAGTCATCAGCAAGCAGCTTCAGAAACAGTTCTGAAAACTATAGAGAGATCTCAGAGGGAAACTCAGCTTCAGAACAATTTTATCTTTTGACAGCTTCCTAATCCCCTCACCCAACTCCTGCCGCTTTACCTTTTAGAGTCGAACCCCCACCCAGGCCAATTCTTGCATAAAAAATTAACAACTACAAAAATAAATAAATAAATTAAAAAGTGATAGGACAACCTTCACAAAAGAAAATAAATCACTAAGAAAAACCAAACCAACTAACAAAAAAAAAAATCAACCGGAAAAAAAAACCAACCAGCATTCTGAGGATAAATCTGGAGTGCTGCACTAAGCCATAACCTCTTTACTGATGTTTTTTTCCTTCCCCTTAACAGATTCAGGGACTGTAATAACATTTAATCCTCAGAAGCTAATCTAAATGTAACACTCAAAAGAAGACAAAGACAATGCAACAGAAAAAAAATTTGGCCACTGCCTTTTGGGAGTGCTGCTTTATCCCTGGAGCGAGCGCATTAATAGAGCTTGGAATGAAATGCCATTTTATTCTCTGTAGCAGGGAGGGGATTAGCAAGTTGTCTTCTCTAAACCCAGTCTGAGTCATGGCTCTATGAACACTGAGAAAAGGATGTGGAACGAAGGGAAGGGCGGGGAGCACTGGCTTTTTATTTACATGCTGCTTCCTTTGTGGGTGGTTACTGATGTGCACAGTTTGCTAAACAGGGAAAGAAGGGGGGGAAGTTCTAGGTCCCCTGACTTTAATTCTGTTGGTTAACAGAAGAGAAAAATAATAATGCACCAATTATAACAACATAGTTGAGACAATATGTCCGTGGCAACTGTCCAATTCACCATAGCATGCAAGCAACTAGGGCAAGTTGCTTAAGGTGCTGAAAGCTGCGCTCAGTGCTATCTTGTTGCTAGGATCTTTTTCCTGGGAGGAAATAAAATAGGTTGGACAGAACCCAGAACAAAGGAGAAGGAGACATTCTGATAGGAGGTATGTGGACATGGGAGCAGGCTGGCTTCAGTTCAGGTGAAGAGATGAGGAACAAAGTCCATCGCACAAGTCAGGCCATGCAGGCATCAAGCCTTGAAGTGGAAACCAAGAGCTAATGACTGTGTCAGTGATTTAATACGAAGCTCAGCACTAAGTACTTCACTTCTGTTTTTATACAAAGGGAGATAGGAAGGTTTACTCGCCTGCCTCGCAGGCGTGCTGTGAAGGGTCATTGCTGGAAAGGCATACAATATTCCTAAATCCTGCAATGCTTGACAATCACTAAGAAGAGGAAACAGTCCATGGAACACTTGACCACTTGTGCAGAGCTGTAAGTGTTGATAAAAGAATTACAAAAATCATTAAATGCCAGGAAAACACTGGGGTTTTGTTTCAGATATTTCTTCTCTTTGCCTTGACACGGACTCTGAAAAACAGGGTACTCAGAGTGGAAACAGCCCCAGCCCTATTTCCCTTTTCCTCCATCAGCTCTGCTGATACACAGGGGCAGGGGAGAACAAATACAGGGTAGATTGGTCTCAGTCTCACAAGTGCCAGGGGCAGGTCTTCACAGTGTAACACGGACAATAGAAGCTAGGGAAGAGACACTATTGAAGGATATGGACTCTCTGCAGATGGAGAAAGTGCCACTCCTGGTTTCCTTTCCTTAAGGAGACATCATAGTCCAGCACTGGAAACAGGCAGACCTGTACTTCATTCATACTTTGGCTATATTCCATTTCACATAATTTTGCAGGAGTGTCAGTTTATTCCTGCAAACCAAAGAACCAGATCTGCATAAATCAGTCTAACCTATCTTAGCACCTACTGTGCTTGTATGTCTAATATGAAAGTGCGAAACAGGATGAGCAAACTCTTCTTTCCACTGAAGTCACAGGATCTTGTAAGTTATTACCATAAACAGGCTGTAGAAAGACTTGAAGGTAGGACGCCTAACAAGAGAACCTCACAACACACAGACTTCAAGTCCTACCAATTGAGTATGGATGGCAGAGTAGGAAGGAACCTTCCCCTGACTCTGTCCCAGCCGTATCACGACTCAGGTGTGAGGGACATGAACTCTTCAGGAGTGTTTGTACAGCGTGTTGTACACAAAGCAATGATCTGAAAAGGGTCACTGCATGCTGCTGGAAGAGACACGCTGCAGGCTGATGGGGGAAAGCAATGATTCTTCCTGCATGTACAATTACCAAAGGGCATTATCAGTCCCAGATCATGAACTCCAATGCTCAGCTCAGTGCAATCCTGGCTACAGCTGGCAATTTCTACTGTAAAGAAATAGAATGCATGATATTCACCTTCATCCTCAGTTTCACTCGTGCCACTCATCTTGTCCCTTTTCAAGACACCCCCAGCCATGTTATCTTTTCACACAAAATTCATATTAGGGCAGGTGTCTCTTTTTGCTGCAAAGAAGACAGCCCAAGGAATCTGTCCCTTTATAATGGCTCAAGTTCATATTGCCATCAAATAGAAGAGCACTGTACAATAAGGCCAGAAGCCAGGGACTGTTAGATGATAAAGGCTCAAAGAAAAGGGGAAGAAACCCTTAAGAGACCACAAGCATTCACTGTTCTCTGAATCTTGAAAGAAAGAATTCATTAGCATTTGTGCTGGTCTCTGGCACTAACCTTTGCAAGAAATGGTTGCATTCCTGAGTTTCCTACATTACCAGTCTTCATCTCCACATGAAATAAAACAGACCAACAGAAGCATCAGGAACCAACCTTCAGACTACCATAAAAAATAGGGTAGTTACAGTCCATAATAGTAAGTGAAGAACATAATCCCAGGTCCCAGTCGCTTCCTTCACCAAGTCACAAGGATAAATCACCACTACACAAGTTCACAACAATTGATCACACGTTTGCAGGAGCAAATCCAAAAAAAGATTCAATTGATCAAAGATTATCGGAACGTTATGTCCTATGAATTTTTAAAATTTTATTTTAAAAGAGAATTTAGAATTCTGCTATGGAAAACAATATGGAAATGCAAGCAATGTGTTAGCTGCCTTATTTTGGCTTCTTTAGCAACTTATTGCTTGACTGTCCAAACAAAAATGTGAAATTACAACAGGTTATGTGACGCTTTGGCAGTCAAACATAATTTTAAATAAAGACAGCGCAATATACTGCACACCCCACTAACATATTCATCACTACTATATTATCTATTTATGCAATTAAGTATTGTAGAGTCTGGATTGGACCCAACCGGACTACATATGCTGCTACTCCAGTTTATTGCATGTTGGCCAACTGTTTACCCAACTGAGATCCAAGTGCTGCTCTTGACAGTGTAATTGCTTTAGCCTCATTAATATTCAAGAATTATAGAAAATATTTTTTCTTGGGCAGCTGTTAGTGCATGTGGAACAATAAGTTATACAACACTGCTGGCAAATACAAATATAATTTAGACACCATATATGCTCATGGTAAAAAGCATTAAAGGTCCACTTATTGTGCTAAGGCAAATTAAAAAGACCAGAAAAATCATTGTACCCATTCTAAGAAAGCATTCATGAAAATTACAACTCTAATTTTAAACTAACAGGGATGAGATTTAGACTGTTTACCATTTTTTTTTCCCTGGACAATGAAAACTTTAGGAGTGGTGCCATTCTTCCTACTCTCATGCACCAGCCCAATGCTGTAGTGTGTAGGTTAAATACATTGGGTCAAAGTTGAAACAGATTAAACATGTTCCATTGCTATTTTGAAAACCCTGGTAAATATTCCTATTTAATATTAATTTTTTAAGTCACTCTCTTCTCCCTCATCCTTCCTTGCAATATCTAGCAACTTTGCACTAAACTCTGCCAAGCTTGACACAGAAAGAGAGGGTGCCAGCTTACATCTCCTCAGCCCCCTCAGTACCTGACAGGAGGTAACTTCACACTCTGTTTATAGGAACATCCAGAAGCTACACACAAAACGTTATGAAATGCAACTGGAACTGCTGAAAAGAACAAAAATGGCTCCTCACTTTATCTGTTCCTCTGCCTTGGTGGCTGCCTCCTGGTACTGCTCCGATGTCAGCTTGTAGATCTCTGCATTCTGAAACAAAGAATAGAATGCTCAGCTCTAAAAATTAAAGGCGTCTCAGATCTTATCTCGTCACAAAGTCATCTTCCATAATTAATAACAATTTCCAACAACAAACAGAATATTCATTTCAAAGAATACCAGAAATGCTTAAGAGTAGATTTTATTTTCAGCAAAATGCATCAAGGACACAACACATCCTTCATTCCAAGCTTCACCTTTGTGAAGGGAAAGAGGGGGAAAAGGTCACCACCAACCAACCATGAGCTTTGATTATTCCATGTAACCACAAAAACAAGGTGTTTCCAGCATCGAGTTATTTTGAGTTTGGTCGTGTTTTGTTCCCTTCTTTCATTAATTGCTGTGAAGGATCTTGTAAGTTACTGACATAGAAGTATCAAAATTGGCTCCTAGCAGTGGAAAATCCATTTTACATTTCAGTGCTTCTACTTATGTTACTTATTCTTTAAAAGAAAATTATGCAGCCTGTTTCCCTTTTAACAACACAGGGAGGCGTATCAGGTATCAGTTAAGGCGCTGCCAAACAGAGTCTTGAGTGTCTTGCTGCAGGGCTTAAGAGGTTTGCATTAAATTCTCCTGAACTTGCACAGAGTTTTAGCTCACAACTGCTCAGCTGCTAAATGTGGAGGATGAATTCCTCCTCTGGCTGCACTGAGGAGCCTCCCAGGCACGATCAGCAGGAGGGAATGGCTGCACTCCCCCAGTGACTGCACTACAAGGTCTTGTGTCGCTAAACTGCCGATAAAGCGGCTTTAGGCAAAGCCGCTGGACTCCATTGGCAACTGCCTCGCTCAAAGCTCATCTGCAAGGCTCTTACTCTGAAAGTATGCAATAATCAATCAGAAAAAGTGACAAAATGGTATTGAAAGCTATGAGGACAGCTATTCATTTAGGGCCGGTTCGAGCTGCTATCTCGTCTCTCCCCAAATTTGGTCATTTTATATAGAATACTATTCTTGCCCGTCTTCATTTATTTTCCCATAAATGCAGCTGTGGTCCTGCGCATGATGAGCCGACACATACTGTTCAGGGGTTGGAAAAAGGAAAGGACAGATATAACTCAAGTTCTATTAGTGGTTCTACCACTTGTGCAATCTTGGGCAAGTCACCATTTTCCATCTGCAAGTGAGGGATAACAGCTGCCTGTATCTCTGAAGTTGTGTGAAGCTCAGCTAATTGGAAAGTTTATAAAGGTTTTCTGAGCCTGGGCTTCAAGGTGCTATATTTAAGGGTTTTATGTCTGGTGCCTGAATTTATGTTACATACCAAAAAAACACAGAACAGATTTTGCTTTTTCAAACTTTGACCTAGGAGACAGATTTAAACTGAGAAATCATGGAGGACTAACCACTTCAAAATGCATTTTACCAGCAAATTATCATTAATGTTTTTGTTTACTTACTTGTCACATAGTGGCCAAACTTCAATGCTATTAAATCCATTTTTCTCCTTCCTATACTGAAAAGTTCAGCTTTTAATGGTGCCTTTTTCTCTGGCCTGTAAACAGACCTCATGACTTACAGCTCCCTGCTGTTACTTATTCACACATGAAACCACAAGACCTGTGCTTCATTAATTAAATCTGCCATTAAAAATTAAATAATGTGAATAAGTAGATGTAAGCGTTATCTCCATTGGGCTTCAAAGGTCTCACTGTTTCCCCAATTACTACCCAAGCAATTTTCATATTTCATACTGTCTGATTTCTCAAAGGGACTGGATCTGAGAGATCAAAATGAGAAAAACTGGGAAAAAGAGAAAGCAAGGCAGCAAAATTAAACATTTTTCAGGCAAAAGGAAGTAGCCCCGTCAGATACTATTAGCCTGCAGCACTCTGCAGTGAAACAGCAGCGGGAGAGGAAAACAGGAACAAATATGTTGTACGTGAGACCCAGCATGAGGTCGCGTTTAACCTACCTAAAGAAAGGAAAGAGAGCCAACAGAATCATTTGCTGGATGTACTGTCGATTAAAGCGGTTGTGGCTCAACCTTACCCAGTTTATTAGAGAGAGTTCAACTGCCCAGCACTTCGGTCAGGCTCATCTTCAACAACATCAACTACGGACACGGACAAAAACAGCTGGGAAAGGAACCTGGGCTTTAGTTCTGGATTCTGAAGCTGCTAAAAGCAGGCAAGCGAGAGTCTGAACAGAGAGGCAACAACCTCAGTGAGGGAAAGGAGGAAAGACTTGGCCTCAAAGCAACCACCAGGCACATGGTACCACGCTAAGATTGAGGGGCACAGAACACCTTCAACCTGCAGATAAAGCTGCTGAGCTTTAAAAATGAAAAGGAAACATCTTTGCACATGATCCAACTGGGCCTCTTGCTATTGATTCAGATTTCTCCCCTTCAAAACCCCTAAACCTCAATGAAACAATATTTCTAATGCTATGAATCAGTACCTTTAAATGCTTCCTCAAGTAATAAAAACAGGGGGCTACCATCTAAATCTGAGTTTGTTCAGCAAGCAGACTTTTCAAATATGTTTTCCTTGGCCTTTAGACCCTTTCCAACCTTGGGAAAGTCACATTCCCTTTTGTCCTAAACATTAAATGAGCAACAAATGGGCTAAATGGGAAAGAGAAGGGCCTTTCACTTGGGCACAGTAACAGCAGGTTCTGTGATCTGGGGCTTCTACTAATAGAGAATAATTTTCCAAATATTCTCATCTACACTACTTAAGACACAAGATCTGCTTCATTTTCAGCAGTTTACCCACCATGCTATGGCAGGAGAGAACATTCCAGCGGCCTAGAACATTCCAGGGCTTCATAATATGGTTGCAAACGAGGAGCTAAGCCAGGAACCACCTGAGCACTTCCCCCAACTTCAGCAGGGTCGCCTCCACACAAGGGCTATTCAGCAGGATCAAGGTGTGGTATTTGCACTTGAAACAAAGTCTGAGCTGCCTGTAGTCTCAGTGAAGTCCTTTATCTTCATAAAGCGATATTCAGTGGTACAGTAAAAGACAGAACATTCCACACAAAATTACAAGACATGAATGCTGCTTTTAATTTACTTTCACAATATTTGATGCTTGAGATAAAATGGCAGCTCACAAAGAAAAAGTTGAACATGAGACCTCAACTATTATTAAATAAAGCTCCTGGCAGTCTTAGTTGCAGAAATAAGTTTAAAAACATGACCAAAGGACACCGTAAGGGCTCAAATAACAAAAGACAGAGAAAGAATGAATGAACCACCTAAAATGTTTCACTTCTCTCAATAAAGCTGAGCCTTAGGGGAGTCAACTTCAGAACATCAGAGCTTTGTCTTATGGGGAGAGAGCTCTCCAGAGAGGACAAACAAACTAAGCAAAGAAATGTTAGTTTGAAAGATTTTTCCCTGCTATTAAATGATGGTTCGTAGCAAATAATAAAAACACCAAGAAGTTGTAAAAATACATAACCAGAGCCTGAAGTGCAACAGAACCACTTTACCCTGCTGTTTTTCTACAACAGATTTGCTGCTATACCCTTGCTCTCCACTCTTCCAAAACACCCTTGTGCTAAAAATTCCCTTCCAAAGGGAATCAATTTTAAAACTTAGAGCTAAATTTGGAGTAATTTTAATTCAGCATTCCTCCTTGGCTGCAAACATGCAGAGAAACTCCAACACTCACACTACTACACCTCACTACACTGCCCAGGCCCTTCCCAGAACATATAGCAAAGAAAGTAAGTAAACATTATAGCAGAAGACTGAGTTCTCAGGGTTATTTCAGGAGGGAAAGCAACTGAAGCATAAAGAGAAGCCCTGCCAGCTCATTCTCACACTGACATTAAACCACATTCCTTACAACTTCAGTGAAACATGTGCTACTTGCGGTAACATGTAAAACAGAAAACCGAGCAAAACAAGCATGAGGAACTATAAATTAATCAGATTTTAGGTGAAATTATTTGTGAACATCAAGCTGCAGCATTAAAAACCTGACACTGGGACAAAGATTTCTTCATCAGGTTCAGTCCGGGTCACTAGATCAGAAGGTGTCTTGATTTAAAACCAACAAACCCAACCACCATCACCACGGCTATGTTGAGGTATTTTGACACCTCAGAGTATAGAAGCTTGTCGGTGGTCACAGTGTTTAGAGATACAAAGAGGATTAAGAGCTGCTGAAATGCTGCCAGCCTAGATGAATGCCAGTGATAGCTCTGATGGAACAGAGCAGGGCAGCAGAGGCCTTGACAAATGCTGCAGACGACAGCTGGGGGATTAGATGGTACAATCTGCCTCGCACCTGACAGACGTGTTGCTTCGATCCCTTCTCCTGACATCCACGCTCACCAGCTTCCAGCAAAATGCCCTTTGCAAGTCCCTCTCAAACCCAAAAGAGCACAAGAGGCAGTGCTGTGAGTGGGGCAATACACAGTGTGCCCCACAAGGGCACCGCAAATTTGTGAGAGAAACAGGCAAGGAAAGCAAAGATTACTTCTTACAAATCAAATGTCAGCTGGGAGACATTCAAATTCCTCCTTCCAGCTGCTTCTGAAACCAGAAATAAGACCTCACACCATCCTGAGAAGCAGCACAACTGTGGCCTGCCTGCACACTCTTGGGGACGGACAGCAAACATGCCCTGGATGCAGCTGCTGCCATGAGGAACTCCGGGAAGCTACAGAGAAACATCGGTCAGTGCCAGCTTTGGGAGCCACCTTTGCTCCCAGCAGTGCCTCAGGAAAGCAAAGGTACACCCAGGTTCCCCACACCTCACCAGGTCGCTGGTTCACACGCGCTGCAGATCAGGCTGTTCCTTCTCACCACTCAGAAGTCTCATGCAAATGGCTCCTAACAGATTTGAAAAATTACCCCATGTACCTGCATCCCTCCCACAGGTACAGAGGCAGATGAGCCAAACCAATCTGTTCACTGGATGACCCTACGGATGTGTTAAAATCAACCCACACAATCAATCACTGCTATCAGCTTTGCTCCAAAACAGGGAGTTTGGGAATTTCAGAATATGCTGCAAGAAACAATCTCTTCACCTCCTGAGCTCGCTCCTCTGGAGTTCCTGCTCAGCCCATTTGCTGGTATCAGCCAGCAGTTAGCTCAAAGAGATCATTCACATTTCCTCCTTCCCATCAAGTGCACATACAAATAAAAGCCAATTAATAAGGAAGAGAAACATGCCTATAGAGCATATCACTAGAGCACAGAAATTAAGGGTTAAATTGCTTTTTTGAAAATTCATATGCTTTTTTTCTCAAAAGGTAACAGAGAAAAGATGCAAGGAACTACAAACAGCTTGCTGATATGGAAAAAAAAGATTTTTTTCAGCCAAAGCCAACTTCCAAACACAGCTCTGTTGTTTGCCGTTCATGTGTGGGTTCATCCACTCCTCCCGCTGAGACCAGTAATGAAATGAGAGCATTGAATTTGTGTCATTCTATTCTTTCCTTCGGCAATAAGCTGTGAGATCATAAATTTTGGATTAAGATTCAGAGAAAGCATAAAGAGAGTAGTGTCCACAGTAAGAACACAGGCAAGTTAAACTAGTCAGGAGCAGAAGTACATTCCTCTTTGAACAGATTTTCTCATGTCTGCAATATTATCCTGAGCTGAAAGCAAAACATTAATTCTGTAGCCAGTCTAGAAAGCTTCTCAAAGAAGCTCAAAAAATCCCACAGAACACCTATCTCCACAAAGCTCGAGGGAGGCAGAGCTGGGGAGAAGGAACATGGCTGGGTTTATCCTGTGGATAACAAACTAGGTACAAAAAGGTTAAGCTACAGTCCCTAAAGCACACGGTGACTCAAATAAAAATACGCATTCCAGGACTTCCCAGAACCGGAGTCCCACCCCGAGATACTCCATCCAAGTGAAGATGGGTTTACAGACCCAGACTGTGACCCCACACCAGAGTCAGACTGTCTCTGTGAAGGTACCCTGGGAAGAATCTAATTAAAACAGGTACCCCACAGCAAAATGGTATTAGGGACTTCCAAAAGCTTCAAGTGCCTCACTGGAAACATGCAGAAAAGCCTTGTGTTATCTTCAAGTCAGAAAGGCAACCAGCAAAAAAGAAATTATTACTACAGAAGCAATTAAAAGGCGAAGAAGAAGAAAAAAGAAAGAAACACTGTGTTTATATGAGGTTGCTTTAAAGCATACCCTTCTGAAAGACAACAAACAAAGCATTGCCAATTCTTAAAACAAACTCTGGAAAGTAAAAGCAGCTTCAAAGAGAAAGGCCATAAAATGCCAGCAGGTAACTCAGGCTTTCTGACAAGGACAGCAACAGTATCGTGAAAGGCCCATCTTAAAGCCAAAACTGCTGTAGGGGAGCATCACCCTGCTCTCCTCCTAGCTGGAAGTTTAGCTGAGGTGAGGAATTCACAGTAAATGCCCGAATCAATTATACCTGACAAATGCAGGTAAACAGGCTTCCCAGGCATTGATTAAACATCAAGAGTTTTCAGCATCTGCTTCAGGCAAGTCCTGCACTGGCTGACCTGCGCAGACAACGTGGTGCTCACGGCATCAAGGGCACAGCACCACCTGCCAAATCCCAGCACCTCTGCTGGGCAGCTACACAACTCATCCTGCAGGGGTACCTGGGTCCTACCAGAGATCCACCACACAACCAGGATGAACCCTGAGATCACAGGATGCTGCCTCAAAACAACTGGGCATTGAGAATCGATGCTAAGGGAAAGGGAGAAGAGAGAAAGAAGGAAATTGCCAGAATATCAAGAGTGCCAAGATATGCAGGTGAAAGTTTCACTCAAAGGCTGACTAGCACTTTCAAGGGGAAATAAAGAGGGGAAAAAAGCCCCACTAGACAAAATTGGCAGCCATCGAGTACTTGTCATACAATAAAAAGGATACAAAGCACATTCCCCTGTCAGGCCTGTCACAGGAGCTTATTTTGGGAAGGAAGGAAGGAACATTTTAACTAAGGTTTAATGCCGTCATGCCAAAGCTGGTATTTGACAGAGCCTCCAACAAAACTCCCACCACCTCGGACAGTCATACTGCAGCTAAAACTCCCATCTTTCTCTGCTCAGAATATCCCTAAGTCCCATTTACAAACTGCAGCAGCTGGCCCAGTTAACAGCTCCTGTCCCAATTAAAAAAAAAAAAGCTAAGTTAAATTCATGACCCCATCCTTTTACACAACAGGTAGCTAAGGAATGCAATATACTGGGTTCCCAGAGGAAGGCAGAATAGAAGAACCCAAGGACGTGCAAGAGAACTGGAGAATACTGAAGAAAATGCATCACATCCATACACTTGCATGGGTAAAGGAACTGCAGGAAAGAGAGCCGCTACAAGAAACAAACAAAAAAACACTGAAAAACAGAAGTAAGCCAAAGCCTGGAAGTTCCACCCCCTCCCAGGGTTTTTCCTCTACCCCCTACTACAAATTATTCTCCATGTGCAGTTTCCAGTAAATCAAGCTTTGCTAAATAACCCCGACATGTGCGGGGCTGAGAACCAGCCAACAAGCAATGATGAGATGTCCCTGGAATGATTAAGGAAAATGCAGACATCTCTCAGGTTACAAGGAAGCCTGTTGTACTCTCCCCTTGGTGCATATGCAATGCTGCAAGCACTGTTCTGAAACCTCTGATATTCAAAGGCTCATTTGGTTGACAAGGAGCCTGTGGATTCGTGGACAGATTGTCACACAAACTGTCAGGTTTTTAGAGAGACTATCAGACCTCTCTTTGCCTACGTTACGGAGCACATCAAAGACACAGAAGATGAACCAGACGCAGACTGCACAGATCTGACAGAATGGTGGGTGTACATATTCAGAATACTGTACTGCTGGGGGGGGAGAGGCTTAATGTGAATAATCAGGGGCTGAAAGTTCCAGAAATCTGACAGTTTTTGGCAGCGATTCCCATCTTTGCATTTATTTATCGAAGGGAGAAAACTGCCATACTAGAGGCAAACTTGAGAGAGAAAGAAAAATTGTATCAGCAGCAATTTATTTTGCCACTGTACTTTTTCTTTATTACTATTACTCCCAGAGCATTTTCTGAAGATATTTGTATTTTCAGTCAAGGTTCTCTCACTGTGCTTGCAGGCTCTCTTCCCATTTTATCCAGTAGGAGAGGCTGGTTTAATGATCACAGCCAAAAAGACCGCTAGGACTTCACAGGTCACTGTACACGGTTAATGACACAGACAAATCCACACTTTCAGAAGTGCCTGCTGGCTCACGGCTCTGTCTGGAGATGTTCAGGAGCTCATTATTCAAAACTTCAAGCTCAACTTATGGGTAATCAGCACATCTGAAGAAATACACCATACCCGGACAACCAAAAAGTGAAGAGACAATAGCTATTATAGAAAATACTAACCTTAAGCATTAAAGTCTCACTTTTAAAATAGGGACAATGTTCACTTATCTTCCAGTAAGCTAGAAACCTCAGTTAATGAATACCTGGAAAAAGTTCCCAGCTCCACAGCTCAAAAATAGTATTATAAAGAATAACTGTATGTCATTCTCCTTTATTAGGGATCGTTGGACAAACATTATAAAGCAACGATGTATTTTACAGGTGGCGAAAAAAGTTATTAAGCTATTTCTATGAAGAAATATTGATTATTATTTTAAAAGGAAAATAAAATATAAAACAAAACACTGATAACAAGAAAAAGAAAATAGATTAACAGATTCCTTTGGCCTGCCTTTACAATACCACTGTCACACAACCTCTAGTTCTCCCTGCAAGGCATCAGTTATTCCAGAGAAAGGAATACTAGTATCTTTTTATATGTATTTTGCTATTCAAAAGATTGAAATTCTCCACACAGCAAACAGAAAATAAATACGATGTTTATCCTAAGATAAAAATAAACCACAAGGAGGACAAAGGAGAAAGGATGGCAGAAGGGATAAGAAAGAAATCAGAAAATATTTGTAAGCAATTTCCTTTCCATCATTTGACAGGCTCATTCTCTCTGCTTTTAGCAATCTTCTCTTTCACCTGTTTTTTAATGCAGTTGTTCTGCCTCCTCTAAAGAGGCATTGAAGTGACACCTCTGCACCTGGCAAAGAGGGAAGGCTCCAAAGAGAAGCCCAGAAGGACCACAGACCTCCAGTCAACAGCGAGAGGCATTTTCACAGCAGGGCCACTGAGCTGTAAATATTAACATGAAAAATCAAACACCCACAGAGAGCAGGGGCAGGCACACAACTCCTTCACTCCCGTTCTCCGGCAGAGACCACTCTGGACACAACCCTGGGGCTGGACTCACCCGTGGCCTTACACAGCTTTGAGTCACCACCAGCTTAGTTATGGTACTTTCATTACAGAATCCAGGCAGAGGAAAGGCAGCAAGGCATGTCTCACTTTTAACCCATTAAACAATAATAGGAATAATTACTTATTAACATTAAACCTGAAAAATCTCACAACGCCTTGCTGCCAAGGCTTCTCAGGAACATAAATGGAAGAATGTCACATGCATGGTGTACCACACCCCCAAAGACACAAGCTAAATCTACTCAGAATTCAATCTCTAAACACAGTCTGACAGTAAGGAGTACTGCATGCAAGTAACAACAGACCTTGAACTCGGCACTAAATGAAGAGGAAATAAAGGTAGGCTTAAAGTTCGAGGAGAAACATTTTGGTATAAGCATCCTAATTATCAGGGGTTTGTTGCTGTAGCTGATAAACTTTGTAACAAAAAGAGGCCTGGGAAACAGAGTTTGTTATAAGTGGATATTTTTTTCAGGCTCATGAAAAAAAGTATCAGTATTTCACCTATATCTGGACAAGACCAAGCAAAAAATTCAAGCCCTTCAGCTGGGGACAGCTTGAGTTCAGAAAACAAGAATACAAAGAAGGGACAGAACTATGCTTTTGCTGGGGAACAACAGGAGGGAATAAAAGCAAACATCACAAACACTTCAGTCGTGGAGCTAAATCCTCTCTCCACAGAACAAATAAACACACAAACTTAAAACCCAGCACTGTCCTGTTTTCAGCCAGCAAGGACAAATGTTGTGTTCCTCCCTGGGATGCTCTGTGCCTATCACAGAAATCGACAGCTAGGACACTATTATGGGGGATTTTTTTTTGTTCTTCCTGCAACAAACCCTCATCTCTAACTGAAGGAAGAGTTATCTCAGTGCCACACGAATGAGTGATTAGCCATCAGGCAGTAATGGCTTTTTGCTGCTGTGAACGGAAGCTGCATCTCAACAACTGACCTAAAGGTGAAAGGTCTCATACACTACATTTAATTCCCTAAACAGCCAAAGGAAATGCTGTGGTATACATAACTATTATAAAAATGAGGTTAAAAAATGCATATACATGCTCAGACAGGCACACAGCACAGCACTTTTACACGCCCATATGAGTCGTCTTCTCTGATCAAGAACCCCAGTCCAGCCAGTTCAAAGCTTGCTGCATGTCAGGGCAAATTAGATGATTTCTGTGTACCATCCAGTGCATCATGAGACATCTCTAGGGGGAAAAAAAAAAAATCCACAACCCAGGCACTCCTCAATTGACCCAGGCAAGGAAGTTCAAAGCAACCTTGCAGCTTGAAATTATGAAAGAAAAAATTTGGCTTCTGTTCAGAAGAGTGGGGAGGGAGAAGAAAGGAGAAGGAATTAAGCTGGTTTTCTTATTAAAAGACTTGAAATGCAATAATTGGGAAGGAAAAGAAAAGCTAGCTCTTCTCATAAAATAACCTAGTTATTACAAGTCTTCTCAAACCAGAGGCTTAGAGCTTTACCTCAGCTCCCACATTTTCTTCTCCCATCTCTTGCTCCTCTGTGGCTTCTTGGAGGTGGGCACAGATTCAGCAGCCTCTCACTGTGTCCTGGCTCTGTAGCCATTCCTCGCTTTTGCTGTCCCCTGTGCAGGGCAACATCTTTTACCTGCTGGCCACACCACTGCTGAACACCTGCCAGGGCAACCTCCTCTCTACATTTGTCAGGGCTCGACTCCCAGACAGTTCTACTGAATATGAGATGTATGTTTACTAATTCTAACAAAAACAAAACAAAATTTAGCCATTATTTCATATTTATTTATAATGGGGCTAAAATGCAAATGAGTAAGCCAGGAAATCTTCATTTGAGCCAAGGTGTTTAATGGCAAACTGAGACTGGGATCATCCTTGGGGCACCAGAATGTATGGGCAAACCACCAATTAACCCCAAAACCAACCAAACAAAAAGCCACCCCTCATCATCGCAGGATCAGATTCTGCGACACGCAAAGCAAGTTTGCAGCGGCTGAAGACCTCACTGCGAGCCTGATGGTACACATCTATTTAAAAACATTGAACATGTTATTTACAAGCTACTTCTGAGTCACCCCGGTCTCTGGGGAACGTGCATTATATGTTCAAGAAATTGGAGTAGCTCTTTTATGTTTCTTTAAAATGACTGGCAGATGGGGAAAAAACCTTCAGAGAAGTGGCCCCAGGCTGTCATGAAACATGTATTTAACACACCCACAGAAAACTACTAAACACTTCAGAAGGTACAGCCGCTGTAAATATGGAGTAGTTCCTTTTTAAAGTCTGATCTTTGGACTACTTAATTCAGCACAAATTTGAGATGTTCTGGGGAGTCAATTTATAGAGTAATTATTAGCCATATTTTCCATTAACATGATGACAGCATATTCTGTAAGGGCAGAGCCATAATTTTAAGGACCTTTTCAAAATGAATCCTGGTGTTGGCTTTATTTTTAAGTCACAATACTAATGCCTTTTTCCTGCCACATGTGGAAGGACCACTGTGAGCTGAAATAGAAATCTCAGATTCCCCAAAGTCAGGCTCTTATGCAAGTGAATTCCACACACTGGGAAGTTTTGTCTACCTGAACCAATTTCCAAGACTAAGTCTAAATCTGGACTATCCCAAGAGAAGCACAAGCTTCAATCATCGAAATCCCAGCAGACACACAGACTCCAGCCTAAGGTCTGGAACACATTTAATCAATTCACTGTGCTAACTCTCTACAGTTTCATAAAATAGCCAATACTGCAATAACAGGCCAGAAATTAATTGTACATTGGTTGGTGAATTACACGGAAATAGCAGGCAGCACTGGTATTTATTGCAGCAGGGTGATGTAGCTGCTGTTGAGGTACAACTGCACCTCAGTAGAAACAGGTGAGAGACAGCCAGTGTGTGTGTAAACAGCTGGAGGGGTGGGTGTGTGTGAGTGCTGCTTTCCATTAGAAAAGTAGCGCTGGTTTTACTGGTAACAGTGTTACCTATATAAATATACATACACACATTTATAAATACCAATCCTGCTTATAAACAAGCATGTAAACAGCACAAAGAGGGAGGAATCAGAAATTTAAATTATTAGGCAATGAGAAAATGAATGAAATTAGGGGGAAAATGGGTTGAATAAAAAATGCTGAGGGAGGATATCAGAAATATTAGATAATGGGGAAAGCTCTCAGAAGTAAGACAAAAGAACTTGTTTTGATCTTTTTGGACTAGACTTGACAAATGCTCCAGTGCTGAGTTCTAACAAAGAGACAAGATCACATTCTAGGTCTTTTTGTTCTGCCTTTAACAAGTCTTCATAGTGATACACTGATGAGACCAGATACCAGATTGTTATCTAAATTCAGCTGCTAAATTCAGTGTTAAGACACTAAGTTCAAACCACACATTGCCACATTTATTTCACAAGTCGAGCCTGAGGATGGATTCCTCCAAGATGAAGCAGCCCATAAGCATCATTCTCTCCCTCTGTAAAGGTACTCTAAATGCCAGGGAAACAAAATCACTGTAAGACTCTGACAGTTCACCCTTCAGCACACAGACTGCAAATGCATCTCTGCACTAATCGAGCAGGCTGAAGAGGAAGCAAACACTTAGCTGCTGTTTGCATAGAGGCTGCTTGTAATTTGATGTAATGTACTGTACACCAGTCAACACATATTGAAGAGAGAACGTACACACTGCAGAGAAGGCAGAGAGGCTGTGCTGACATCTAACACGTTTTAGTTACCCTATTATAGATGTTCTTTGAGTTCATCAGATTACCAATCAATTTATCTGATCTCTAAAAGCTGTGTACTGAGGTATATTAACTACTAAACTTCACAAGCTTTCAGCAAAAAAGCCATTAAATAGGTGAACTGAGCACAAGGTACTGGAAGTCAGTTTGTGTGTTGGCCAACGGAAACAAGGAAGGAACCTCTCCCTGCAGACAGGGAGATTACGAGGAGCATTAGCCTCCTCTAGATGCTGTTCAGCCCTAATGGATACCCACAGAAAGCAGAAATCAGCGATGCTGCCCTCCCTCCTCCTCCCCCAGCATGACATTTAATGTCTGAGAAAAACTGAAAAGGAGAAGAGGATGGGAGGTTGGAACCGGTTCAGATGATGATTTCAGGTTCGTTCCCTTTTCAGTTTGTTCCAGTTCAGAAATTTAATTCACCACAGGACAGGATCTTCTGTTCTCTAACCATCAAAGGCTGTGCCTTGGGAGACTGACAGAGCCACTGCCACCTGAGAGCAGCATCCACACAGCCCCAGACAGGCAACCTGAGCAACCAGAAGCAATCTGAATGATTAGGATGGATCTTGTCAGCCTATTTCAGAAACTATACTGGGGATTATTCTTGTGTTCAGAAGATTAAATCAACGGTTTGATGAACTGGGTGCTTTGCTGTACTGCTCTACTGGCCTGAAAGGCAAACTGCTTTTTTGGTTCATAGATGTTGTAGGTTCAAAGAAAGCATTGGTGGGTTTGTGAGAGGAAGGGTTTGCAGGAAGGGCTGGGGATGAATAGAGAATTCAACAAATCAGATAAGAAAAGAAATTGAAATTGTGAAGAATATTGTAAGGGTTCAATTATGGAGATGGGGACAAGAAATTCTCCTGAAAGGGAAACACATTTTTTGAGATCAGAACTTCATTTCACACTAACTGTTCTTCCTCCAGGTACCCACAGCACTGGCTAGAGCAACAAGCTGATGGCTGGCAAGACTGTGACTGAAGGCAAACAAAGCAGCCCTTACACACATGGCAATAGCTCACACACAGCCCTAAGACATTACAGGAGAAAGCAAATGGTGTCAGTGACACCTGCCAGGACATATCAACTCATTTATCAAAGGGCACTGAATCTTTAAGTCCCACTGAGAGGGCAGAGGGTTTAGTTGAAGGTAACACCTGAACACAGCTTGTTTTTTCAAAGGAAGGTGAGTGATCCCTAGGTCTCATGGATACAGACAAGCCTGGCATCCCAACTCAAGGAACAGATTTCTCATCCCCTTCAATAGAAATCCCCTGCTATCTTTGCCAGAAGACATTAGTTTGTGTAGCCCCATGGAGTCTGCTTTAAACTGGTGATGAAGATCCAACACAAATGTATTGTTCTGGAAGGCTTTTTTTTCAGGCTTCTATCACTTTTTTTCTGCAGAAATTTTTATTGAGACAAGTTACTGGCCATAAACCAGAAATGACAGTGGACTTGCATGTAGGGGTGACCTTGGTGCACCAAAGTGGGAGACAGCTCCAAGAAGAAGGATCAAGGCCAATAAGAATAACAAACAAAAATAACTTCGCCTCCCATTCTTTACACATCCTAAATGCTTTACAAACATGAATTAAGCAGGAAGTACAAGGGCAAAAAGAGATTAATTTAAACAAACCAAACAAGATGAATGCCACACACAAAACTACAAGATTTGTGAAGCCAAGCAGAGAAAAAGGCGCAGTCAACCTTATTAATAAAAAAGGTATGTATTCAATGCATTCCTTTCCCACCTGCACAAATACTCTACAGCTTATGAATACCTCTTGTGCTACTTACTGCTCTGAAAAACTACAAGCAGAAAAACGTTGCATATTAATGCACCCACTGCTCACAGTAGTCCACAGCCGCCTAACAAGAGATAACGTGGGAGCCGGAGCTTAAGAAAATCCAAACAAAGAAGAGGCATCATCTACAGCAACGAGTTTCACTTTATCTTCCAAGATTACCTTCAGCCTTTCTCTGCTGTTTTACACTACTCCAAAGAGCTGCCCGTGGTTTTGTTGTCGTGTAGCACTGCCCTTAGCTTTTGTCAGGGTAAACTCAGCAAGAGGCCAAATAGCAAAAGGAGTCAAACAAATACTTACTTGGGAAAAGGTATACAACTAATATGCTCAGTGAAATCTCCTGGCATCTGAAGGGCTCCAGGAGAGACTGTACTTCTTTCTTACCATACTTTTTAAAGGATGTTTCTACCACTCAGAGAAAGCAGGACAAAGCATACACAGAATCCCTAATAAAAATCCCAGTTCTGAGCAGTATATATGTTAACTATTTACAACAAGCTCCCTCCATCTCCCTCCCTGCTTCTCAGTAACAAAGAAATGCATGAAAAAACATCTTGAGCTTCTCAGTTTGAGTGTTTCTAAGGTTCTCCCTACAGATTATTAGGTCTTAACTCTCATTCTTTATACCCAGAGAAGCACTACTGTACAAAACCTCTTTCAAAACAGTTGAGAGAAGACACACATTTTATTAAACAATTCAAATTACATGGATGAGATGTAAAATTAACAAGTCAGAGTTAGAAGTTTAACCACTTATAACAAATTAGTCCGGTCTCATTACTGGATTACTTATTGGAGATTAGACAGTCACACTGGAAACACAGGAATGGAATGTCTGTACCACCAGCTCCAACCCTGCAATCACACACAGTCATATGAGAAACAGTCAGTTCAAAGGAGATTTTCCCTCTAATTTTTCTGATTACCAAAATATTTCAGGCACTCCATAACAAAAACATACAAGTGACCCAAGAGACAGAAATACACAACTACAACAGACTATCAGAGTTAAAGTGGGGAAGAGTTTTACCAGTGTAATGATCCTCTGCAAGGAAAGTGTTCAATAAAATTTGATTTAAAAAAAAAATTTCTAAGAAGCACGCACCACACTGCAGGCAGAACAAAGCCTACCATCCCTTCCCACGCACACAACCCCTGACAAACTGACAATGAAGGGTGCAGAGGGAAGAATATTCCCAACAACTAATCCCAGCACTGGTTTAATCCCAGTACACCCATTGTACATATTCAAGTCTGCACTCAGAACAGCAGAATGCTGCCAGCAGCAGCAGTGTGTGGCATTCGCTCAACCCAAGTCAGAAGTGCAAATCAAGTGTCAGGCACTACAAAGAAACAGAGAACCAAACAGTGATTCTGACACAGCTGCCACACATGTTCATGGTCCCCCCACACCCCGAGCACTGTGCACACAGTCCTGGCTCACAACTCTCAGAGGATTAAACACGTGAGGACAAGTTCCAAAAATGACTAGCCAAGATGGTCAAAGCATTTGGGGCAAGTACCCCATAGCCTTGCTTTGATCACGGAATGGGTCACAGTGAGTCATCTGGTCCCACCTCCCTGTTCAAGGAGAGTCAACCCAGAGCACATGGCACGGGATTGTGTCCAGATGCTCCTTGACTGTCTCCAGTGAAGGAGACTCCACAACCTCTTTTCCCATCAGTTCAGTTCTTACAGCTATCCCTGGACATTCAGTCACAGTCAGGACCAGCATACTGAACTAGATGGATCCTTAGTGTGACACAGCACTGCTGCACTCTTGTCTCATTTCTTCCAGTGCTTTAGTAGAAGATGCAGGGAAAACCCCAAAAGCTGAAACACTGAAATTATTTTTTCATACGTGCTTTTTCCCATGAAAATTTTAAATAAGACTGTCTGGAGAAACTGAGTTTCCAAAGATCTGTCTGAAATAAGGTACACCCATAGTTCACCTCATGCAAAACTAAAGGCAAAGCCTTTTTAGCATTTTTATAGCTTTACTGTTTCACAACACTTTGCCCTCCCATTATAAGCTATTCCATCATACAGATGGAATAACTGAGATAGATGGACTAAATAATTGTTTCAAACTCCCAAAAGAGAAACGGCGATTAGAAAATGAGCAGGTTTTTCCTTCCAATTCTATGCTCTGTCCAGTAGATTACAGTACTCTTTCAGAGATTACAAAATAAAAGGATAATGTATTCACACAATCTGCTGCATTCAGGGGAACTACTGAGTTCAATTCTGGTCAATACATCCCAAAGACAGAGCTGCTAGGGGGAAAGTGCCAAAAGACAAACAAGTAGAATGAGAAACTTGGAAAAAATCACTCACACAAGCAGAGGCTGAAAAGGTAAGGACTGCTCAGCTTCATGGGAAGGTAAAAGAGGGAACAGAAATCTACAGATAATGAAAAATGAAGATAATTTCTTTTATCTCTTTCACATAAAGGATATTAAAATGCAAAAAAATATTTGAAACTGATAACAGAGAATTTATAGAGTATATAAGTTAACCTGTGGCACACACTGCCACATGATGTTGGAGGCACAGAGCTAAACAGGGCTACAGGAAAAATGCCTGAGATGCATAGAAGAACAATGGCACTAATCCAACTTTCAGTGAATAAAAATACTGAATGAAAATAAACTCTCATGTAGCAGGGCATGTGTCTTCCTCCAACTGACGACATTTAGGAAGACTCTTCTAAAAGCTGCTCTCCAGAAGTTTTCTTTGTGGCTTTGTTTTGGTGAGGGTTTTTTTTTCTTCTTCCTTCAAAGCCTTTGCAAACTGACCACTGTCAGAAGAAACAGGACAGTCTCTCTGTTTGATTCACTGAGCAGCTCTTATGTTGTAAGGGATATGTAACACAATTACTCTTAGCATCCTACTGGGAAGGTTCTGGGTTTTTAACATCAATAGTTCAAAGCATCCTTCAAAAACAAATCTCTAAGTCTCCTACTGCTGAATTCTGTTATCATGCAGAAGTGGAGACAAAACCAACCTGGGCACAGCAGGGGAGGAGAGAGGGGAATTCCTGATAGCCTGATCCTTAGAAGAGAAATTTCAGCTTGCTAACTCCACACTGAGCCATCATAGTCATTCACTCACAGCCAAACACCTCTGAACTACCGATGACCACTTCAAGTGACCATCCCCTCTAAAAACAGCAGAGAAAGCAAAATTCTATTTCAGAGCTTTCTCTCACCATCCCCTTACTGAGAGCTTTTTTCTAATATAGACACACACATACACAGGTATATAAAAATATATCTAAGCCTGAGTTGGAAAGCTCTAGCACAGTGGAAGGAAAAATAAATAAATAAATGTCAAGGTCTGCGTGTATTCAACAAATAAAGGCAGAATTATATAAAAGCAACAGCTAATAAAAAAGATTGTTCCGTGCTGCATTTTCCATCTTTCCAACCATTACAGGAATAAAATTATCCACAGAGAAGATCAAAAACCTTTTTCAAAACTAATACAATTAAGCTTTATTACACTGTTTCAAGTACATTTCTCTCCTTTCCCTTCTAGCCCCCACCACCTCCCACTCCAACCCAGATTAAGGTTGGAAGCATTCTTCTATTTTATTACCAGCAAAATGCTAGTCTTTAAGGGTCAGAAACTATCCAGTGTTTCAAGAGAGGAAAGAAAACCTGTTCTTTTTATCTACTTGCTTTTGTACACATAACAACTAGAAGATAGTTTCTCTGTAGCTCTGCAGTTTGAATAGGACTATGGGCAGCCCACCTTACTCCCCCAAGAAGATCCTGCACTAAAATATCCATCACATTGTTTATAAAGGAGTCTCTGTAGCAAGGGACGTGGACTTGAAAACACAAACTACAACAAAAGATTTCAAAAAGAGGACAATGAAGCCTGGACACAAACTTCTCCCCACTCCACTGTTCATAAAGGACAGACACACAGGTTTTCCCTGTAATTTCCACTTCATGAAACCAGATCCGGAGAGAAGAACATAATAGAAGCACTCAGCATGGGACCAAGAAATTGCAAAAATTCCCTTTGCGTATGAACATATGGACAACTGTGATAATTAGAACGATAGCTGCTAGATTGTTTGCAATTTCACTGAACAATCCCCATTATCTAGAAATAGAATTTAAAATACGAATGCAACACTGAGTGGTAGTTTTAATAGTTTATTTTTAATGAATTGTACGGATTAAAGTGTTGCAAAACTGTATCATGTGAATTTGCTCACAGGCATGTTTTACCGCTGATGGCTTAAAAAAATGCAGCATGGACAATCCTACAGTAGCAGGGAATGAAAAGAGAAATAGATATGCCAACAGCTTCCTACCGTTTCTATAATCTACAATTTTCCCGTGTTCCATACTCACCACCCTGCTACATGTTGGTAGTAAAACTGATTGAATTCTCTGTCTCTTTACAACCCACCCTTTTCATTGTTTGCATTTCTTTTTAGTCACATAACACAACCACAAGTCAAACGTATGCAACTCCCTGTCAGGAGGTCTAATTGCTTCAAATTGGAGAAGATTATTCTCCACATTTATTAAAAAATAAAGACTACTTATAACATTATTTCATTTTGCCAGGAAGTGAAGAACACATTAGTTCATAAGGAACAGCATGGCTGCTCCTATTTTTATGGCATCAATTTTTAAAAACTCATCATGGTAAACAATTAAACAGAGAAGCAAATCCCACGTTTAGGGGAGAGATCCAAATCCCTAAATGGATTTTCAAAGGTCATTTCAGGCTTAAAAGATGCTTGACAGTGTCTCTTTAAATCATGTTCAATTCAAAGGCTTATCCAGCAAGAAGCAGAAAGTGTACTGCAGCACCACTCTTTGAACTGTTTGGCTCCCCAGAGAAAAATTAATAATACAACTTTAATTCATATCTATAGCAAGATTTATGTTGTGGTAGTTAATTTTTTTTTTTATTTAGGAAAGGATTTTTAACAAAAGGAATAAAAAACAGGGCACTTGTTTGTTTTTTTTTTTCAATTTGGCTTCCACCTAAATCCCACGGTGAAAAAGATAATAGAGTTTGAACTACCAGAAATCATTTTTAAAAAATCATTCAGTTAAAAAATCCTTTATCTTTCAAATGCAAGTTGCTCAAAAGATTTGTACAGCTTTTCTATCACTTACATAAGGGGTGGGGGAGCAGATAAGATACTGGGAGCTGACAATTCCAGGTTGCAGCACAACACTTCTCGGTTCTCTATCCTTTGGATCCACACAGATCCATGTTCTACCCCTGCAGGGGCCAGAAATAAAGACAACTCAGCCTTACCTTCTTCTCAATGCGGGCCAACTGCTCTTTATAGAACTGCTCTTGTCGCCTCAACTCTGCCTCCCTGCCTTGCAGCTCCACAGCCTGGGAAGGACAACAGAACAGCATCAGTAGAAGAAATCAAAAATAAATGTAGAGCAAGAAAAGCACATGGGATGCAGACTGGAAGGAACTAAAAAAAATCACTGCTCAGGTCTCGTCCATGGGATCCCCCTCAGTGGAACTAAGAATTGCAGCTCATTTTGGGTTATCCCCCGACATTTGAAATGCTCTTATTAGCATCACACTCGAACTCAAAACCGTGATTTTACTACTTCTTATTAAATGAAAACATATAATCATAGAAAGGTGACACTTTCCCATTCCCTTTTTCAGAACTCCATCTTATCCATGTCTTTGTTTTTCCATGAATCATGACAGACATTACTCAAATGTTCTTCACCTTACCTTAAAAAAAAAACAACTAACAAATCTCCTCAAATCCTCCTATTTATAAACTCCTGCCCCTTGGCATGTCCAAAAGCTTCTAAGGATTAAATACTTCCCTACAACAGACATATATAGGACTATTCAGATAATTAAGTACTCTCTCCACATGCTCTCTGTGCATTCCCCATCAGCACCCTCAGAGTTCCTCTGGCTGTTGCTGCAGACTCAGAGGGGAGATGGGTGTCAGAGAATTTCTCTTCTATCTTCCAAATTATAAGCATGACACTTTCAAAACAGTAAATCCGGTATTCATCAGCTAAACTGTGCTCAATTAAAAAGTCTGTGTGGGTGCAGCAACAGCTGCAGCCTTCTAGCTCCTTACAGCCAGCACCACTTCATTATATTCCCACCCCTAAACTGAACTAGCATTAAGAAAACATGACATTGATGGAACTGAATCAAACTTTTGAAGTTGAAAAATAACAAGCAACAATAGCAAGAAAAAATGGCACTTGTTCTTCATCCCCCCATCCCACCTCAAAATCTCTCGGGCCACATAAATTATCAGCAGGCAGAAGACCTTTCAAAGTCAGAATGATTAGCCTGCTTAACACGGACACAAACCCTGCCAGTCCATAGCATCCCAGCAGCACTGCTCTTAACTTCTAATGATGGTACAGCCACAGAAAATGCTGGTCCAACAAGATTAAGCAGCTGGGACAGAAATATCCCCGTGGGCTCAGACCTGTCATTTTACGGCCAAAAGCCATTGCTAACGAGAAAAATTACATCTGAAAGCAAGTTGCTGGGCATGTCCTTCTTTCTGCTCCCCTGCTGATGGAAATACAGTGGTATAATAGGGCTTAGAAGAGATTTTAATCTAGGCAGTGAGGGTGGTTGATAAGCAAGCAAGAAAAGGAGTATATGAAATAGGAAGGTTGTAGGGGTGTGGTGGTGGTGGGGGTTTCTTTGTTTGTTTTTAAAGAAACAGAAACATTTTGGTTTCCATGTTTGCTATCCCAGAAAACAGGACCAGGATAAGGCACAAGCAATAGAGACTCTTATCTAAATCCTCTCTCTCTCTCTCAAAGGCACTTGATTAAAAGCAAAATTCTGGCTTTGCTTTAACCTATAGCTGCTATACTACCTCCCACCTGCAAACCAGATGGAATAGGATGGGGAGAGGGATGAGAATGAGCTGCCCCACACATGTAGCCTGACAAAAGAGATATCATGGCAACAACAGGGGCATCGATGGGTACTTTGTAAGTGCCAAAACTATAACCATTTTCTGGTAAGAGAACCATAGCTGTCCCTCCGAACCAATCCTCTACACAGAAAAGGACTAAGCAATTTCAAATAAAATGAAACAGATGTAAGGAAGTGGAGTGGTCTGGTGGATGACCAGAGGATCCTGATTCTCCTGCAGGTTTTCTGCATAACACCCATAAAATCAGATTGCTCCACAAGTGACTTGTATTCCCTTAAGGGGAAAATAAGTAAGGAAGAGAAAGAAGAGTAAGACAGTACTGACCCCTCTGTATGATTCAGATGGAAGGTGCATCATATGATGGAAGAAAAAAAGAAAAAAAAGAGTAAAATAATGAATTCTTATAAACTCATGAA
This sequence comes from Edolisoma coerulescens, assembly GCA_013397115.1. Classification (NCBI taxonomy): domain Eukaryota; kingdom Metazoa; phylum Chordata; class Aves; order Passeriformes; family Campephagidae; genus Edolisoma; species Edolisoma coerulescens. The sequence goes on along the minus strand of VWZW01006101.1, from coordinate 31,529 downwards.
AGCTTCTGTTTAATCTAAATAATTATGTATCAGTGCTATTCTCCTGGGATAGGGAATATTCTGGAAGCACAAAATCAATACATGTAACAATACTGGTGGGTAAGAGGCTTTATTCTGTTTCTGGCAAGACATGGATCACAAACCCACACGCTCACTCAACTTTCCAGTCTGTGAGTTTGCCCGACCTCATTCACCAAGAAATCCAGCACACTCGTCCTTACAACCCCTCTGGAAAGGAACACAAACCAAATACCTAATCTCTCAAGCAGGGTGCTGAGATGCAGACACATTAGGGGTGTGCTGCTCTGCACAATGACGACCCACAGACTGCCAAGCTGGCCTCACCAGAGCTGGAATGCCCCCAGTGAACAATTCCTCCACACCAACGCACCCTGCAGCAGACAGACATTCTGTTAGTCACTTCCCCAGGGTCTTGCAAAATCGAGGTCAAAGAACCAGAACTGGATCTCCCAGCTGCAGACTACAACCTCGGAGTACTCCCCATTCTTCCCCCTAAGTAATTTCTCCCATATTATGCCCCATTGTCCCACTTATCACCCATAATGTATGATGAACTAGGGGTTACAGAGAAACCTTGTACTTGCAATACAAACACATTTTCAATGCCTTGCTTGTTTTCAAGAGCTGCTGCTGTTTCAGTGCATTGAAGTATGCGGAGAAACACTCTATTTGTGACAGATCTGCTTCAAAGTTGCTTTCTGTTTCCCTCTATCCCCAGCTGTTATTACTAAAAACTTCAGTACACTTTATGACGATGTTTGAAGTACGAATGGTAGAGTAGAGCATGTGTCATTTGAAATATTCACTGTTCCAAACTGGGTTAGGCAACCAGGGACACTTTGAATGAATACAGGATATTTATTAAGAGTTCCTCTAGTCCTGCTGCTTATTCCCTACCTGAAGTCAGGAGCCTCTGATATCCCAGACAGAACTGGCTGCTGTGGAGATGATTACAATTCCACAGGGGATTGAGACTGCAAGTCCCAAACAAAGCATCAATACACTTTTTGGAAAAAGGCCTTTACAACTAAAGAAGGAAGGAGAAGGGAAAACATGCATGATTAACGCACTGATTTGAAAATCAGTTATCAGAAAGCTGCATTTCCCTTCCACGCTGCAGAACTACATCGGAGCTTGAACATATTGTGCAAGAGGTGACCAAAGCCCAGAGATGACATCTAAGATGTGTGGAACACAGATGGTGTGATGTCCAAGAAATGTGAACACAAAAACAACACAGAGACAGGGAAGAAAGAGCATACTCAGCTACAGAACACAGGAATGCACCCAAAACTTAGAAAAGGGGATGTATTTATAAAAGAACATGTATGCAATTGGCCATTGCCCTCTGTACAAAAGCTAGGTATAAGATATATTCAAGAAATGCTCAAGAATCCCCTGTGATGGTGTCAGAATTCACAAGCATGGCATTCTCACAAAGGGACAGTGAAGGCATACTACTAACATGCTGCTACAGCTTCCATGGGCATGGATCCGTGGACTGGTTGGGTGCTCTTTCAAATTCTTCCTCTGCTTTATCTTTACACTTTTTCTGCAGCCCAAGGTTTTTCAGGTTATCTCAGTGCTGCTTCGAACACTGACAAAGAGCCAGGGCAGAGTTCTGTGTGATTCTCTGCCTCCTTCTCTCCCTTTATCAAGTAACCCATTTAGAAACAAACTGTGCAAGCACATTTCTAAAGCTATACATTATATACTGGCTCAACTAAAGGATTCAAGCACTGGCCCGCTAGCTGACAGACAGGCCAAAAGAAATATTTTACAAGCTCCTAATTGAGGTAATGAAATATTATTGGTTCATTCTCTATGAACCAAGCCAGACAATCTCAGCCGTGTCCTGAACTGACACCGACATGCCACACATCAGACTGTGCAACTGATCTAGAGCTGGGTTTCACTCTAACTACAACCATTCCCACATTAGTTTTGGCTTTGTCCTTCACAAAATATCACCAGATTTTTATTATTTTTAATCACAGCCCCACCTCATCACCTTGTTAAACATGAAACTAGAGAGGAAATCTGTTTGAAAAAAAAAAGGGCTTCTTGGCAGGGTCAGATGATAGTAAGCAATGTGGCACCCAGAATAAAGTGCAGAGTTAGCACAGCCCACAGCTGACAGCTACCATCAGGCTGTCTCTCTCCTCAATACTGTTTGGGTTCTGGGATTTGGGAAGATGATATGGAGAAGACTCTACCAGAAGACAAAAAGCCCAGAAACTCTCTCTCTGCAAAGGGCAACTTGAGCTAGAAGGAAAGGTCCAAACCTCAGCCTATAAAGAACTTCCTAAAAGGCAAGTCACAGCATTTGGCAAGATCACTGCAAAAATATTTATCTTCTTGGCAAAGCACTTCCACCACTCACAGACAAACTAGCAAGATGATGCCGAGATAATCAGTCAGAAGCAATCCAGGGAAATAAGCTACAAGGATAAAGGAAAGGTTCTCCAGTCTATCAAAGGCCTAGTTTCTACATTATCCTGTCTTTGCTGAGAGGAGTTATCAGCTTCTCCCAAAGGTAAGCAGTTACATCTCTGCAGCAGCACAGCAGAGATGTTTTGGCTGGGCACCTCAGCTTGCCACACTTCACAACTGCAAATTCTAATACCTTGTGCCTTCCCAAGTCTCTTCCAGTCCTGGTAGCAGTCCAGGTGGCAGGGGAGAAAAACAAATGCTATTAAGGACTCCAAGATGAGAAGACTGAATTGACAGCAATTCACTAAAGAACAGAGCTAACTCCAAAATTAGCTAGCTGGCATGTTCCTGGCCAAGTCTAAAGGGAATGGCAGAGCTGAAAGGGCAACAGTGAAAGAGTAAAAGGCAATTTGTGTACTTCATGCCCAAGACTGAATAGCAGAAATTTACAGGGAGGCTTGTACCAGGCAAGTAGCCATGGGGGAGCCTTGACTCAACCTCCACTGGCATCAGCAGAAATATCACCATTACCATGGAGTTGTCTGCAATCGCTATTCCAGACACACCAGGCCTACAAAATCACTGGCTTTTTGTCCTACTTTTTTCATTCTGTTTAAGGCAGGTGACCAGGTTCTATTTTAGAAACCAGATGCAACTCATGGCCTCAAAAAGCAATACTGGTATAACCTTCATTTCCTCCTGTTTCTGCTACTCTCTTAGCCAACAACACACATCACCAGATCAAGTTTGGTTTCAGCAGCTGTAAGCTACACAAAAGAAACCAGTGAAAATCTTTATGGAGGAAATAATATGCAATTTTCTAGCTGAACACCTTTTAAAATGTAATGACAGAAAATAAAATCCTGCATCTGTGCTCAGCAATAACAGTCTGTACGCGTGCAGTAACAACATGACACTTGGAATAAGCAAGATCCAGAGAAAAAAGAGAGCTTACCCAGGCGTCCAAATCCACAGGCTTGGAATAAAGAGAGTGCGAGATACGAAGGAAGGGAAAGAGAAGAAAAAGAGAAATCGGTGATTTATGGAGGCCGCCTGCTGCTGTGCAATGTAGCTTTCAGGATGACAAGTTAGGAAAGTTCCCTTAAAATGACAAGCATCTTAAGCAATGCACTGCTGTCCCCTGTTGGGAACTGCGCTGTTAAAGCAAAACAAAAGCACATGCACCCCCTAAATCAAAACCAAAGCAAAGCCCCCACAGCCTCCTGCGGCACCCCCATTTAGGGTGGGAGCTAAGCAAAGGCAGCTGGGAAACAGCCAGTTCCAGGGAGCCATGCAAGGTGCTGCACCGTGTTAGAGATGCTGATAGACAACATGCACCAGTGAACGTGGCAACGCTGGGCAGACTCAAAAGGAGGTGGTCAACACCTGTGCCACTTCCAATTATGTGCCAAGAACAAGTAATCTTTTAAAGGGTGCTTTTGAATGCACAAGCTGACCTATGTAGCAAGTCATCTTCCATGGACAATTTCAAAGAGTGATTCCTAGCAGAAAGCCAGTTGACTGATCAGATTCCCAACCAGATTCCCCTTCACAGGCAACTGAAAACCTCTTCAGTGCACAGTCCAAACCTCTGTCAAAGCCAAGCTGCCTCCACCTGCACCTTCTTTTGTCCACAAGCCTATTTAAGTGTGCAGACAAGCAGATAAAGCAGGTTGCAGTATTGCCTCTTCTTCACTTGTTACTACTTTTTACTTACACAGTAACCCAGCAGCAGCAAAGCGAGTACAGATAAACATTTCATGCCCGTAACTACCTCCTTTTGAAGCCAAGGCATTTATGAGGCAGGCACAGCTCTCATTTGCTTTCAAGGGCTGCAAGCCTCCCCTGTCTCTCAGGGCTACCTTCAATCAGCAGCATATTGGCTAAACAGGAACTTCAGAATGGCTGGCCTTTTTTATTATGATTATTTATTTGAGGGGAGTTGATAGGGCACAAGGAACTTTCCTCTTGGTCATAGTTCACTGCCAGAGGGAGCAGACGGTAGAGGGTAATATTTTTATGGGATCTGCCATCATTTTAATGGCAGAGAGTGACTACTTCAGGTAACTGAGGGATGATGTGTTATCAGATACGTGTGTCGTCCATCCTCATCCTTTGCAACAGCTCAGAGGGCTGGAACTGAACATCTACATTTCAACTGAGGGAAGCCAATTCCACCCTTTCTGCAGACAGGTTTGATACAGCAGCATCAAGTCCTTGGCCAAACAAACCAATATACAACAGGTGTTTACTGGTAACACCTGACCAATCTTGACAGAAGCCTGATTTGAACAACATTTTTCTTCCTGATGATTTTTACAGCCAGGACAGATGAGCTGAGTTTTGTTTTTACATTTTAGCAATAGCAAGTCTGTCCATCCTCAGCAGACGGACAGGAGGAACACAGCACTCTTCATGGTGCCTGCTATTATTGCAGCAGGTAGGTCACACACACCACTAACTCTTTACTGGATGTACATCTGCCGTCCTTGGGTGCCTGAGCCATGAACTGACACATTCCTGGTGGACAAACACTTGCATGACAAAATAAACACGAGGTACTAACTCAGTGGCACCGGACAGGGGCTGAGAAGAGAGAGCAAAGAGAAGGAACCAGCCCTATCACCAACATGTGTCCCCTAAGATACAATGCACAGCAGCAGAACCAGGGTTTTAGAGAATGTAACACTGTCACTAATCACAGAGCATCTCTTCTGCAGGTACTGCCAAAGCCTCTAATTCTGTCAACCTTCAGGAAGGGGGAAAATTATTACTCAAGAATAGGAATAGATACACTCCACTGAATGGAAACAGGAAAATTAAAACGTGTAAACACAGTAGGACCTATTGCTGCATTGGAAAAAAAAACCCTGACTAAATAAAATACACTAATAAAATAATACAAAAAGGAAAATTCAAGAGGGCTACTGGTTTAAGTTTTGCTAACCTCTAAGCATGTGCCAAGATCTCTTTGCAGACCTGCATTTACCAGTTTTGATAACAAGAGACATAGCCTATTTATAATTTATAATATTTTTCGAAAATTAATATTTTCAAAGTTTAAGCAATCTGTTTAAGAAATGAGCAATATCTGGTTTCCTTGCTCCCTAAGTGAGCTTCATTTCCAGCTCCCAGATGGCAGCTTATGAGCTTTATAATTCCAGCCCTGGGATACAAGTCATCTTTCAACACCCTTGGTCAATACTTCTGAACTCTTCTGCTGAAAAGGATTTTTTTCTCTTCCAGGTAACCCACTGGACAGGAACCACAGGAACTAGAATAAATACTGGACTTAATTGTTTGAGGTCAAAACCCAATCAAGATACTCCTCCTAACTGCATCAGAAGCAAAAGGTTACTGAAACAGGATCTCAGGCCAAACCAGCAACCTCTGTCCTAGGGATTCATACAGACACTTGGAGAAGACTCTGGCTGGATATGGGACTACGTGAGTAATCCATCTGTGCTTCTGAAAATTTCACATTTGAGCATTTATTATTCAGGCAGGGGACGCCTTCCCACGTATGTATCAACAGTCCAACTTCCAGTGGAGTCAAGAAGACAGCACCAAATTAGTATTTCACTCACAAGGGCAATCCCCAGCAACTTTTCCCAGACCCATACACTACATCACCCTGACACATCATGCACACCACTCAAGTCTGTCACAGTCTGGGGAAATGTAAAAATGGCAGTGAGCAATCAAAACACAGTTCTGCAGTTGGCAGGGAGGGAGGAAGGGATCAGCACAGGGCAGCGGCCTTTGGAAGGACAATGCCTTTGTAACCCGACTGGAACCAGCTTCCCCCTAAAGTCCACTTCCTTGCCACAGTCAACAACTCTGTCACAGAACAGATTTCACTGCAGCATGACCAATGACTCAGGAATCCAGACTACCAGCTTGGTAGAGATCTCCTACTTAAGAACTCAACACAAAGTATTTTTAGGGGCACTGCCAGCTTCGGGAGTGGAAGATAGAGTGGGAGATGCGAGAAATGAGAGGCAGCAGGTGCCCAAAACCCAAGACAGCTGTTGGCAACAACTTTTGCACTCATGTCAGTATCTGAAGAGCTCTGCAGCACATATTCCAACATCTTGATGACCAGACTTCAGCACTGAATGAGCAAATAGTCATTTCTTCTTAAAGCAATAATCCAGCTCTACATTTATCATGGTCCGCAATGATAGGAATTCAAGTATTTAAAGAATATATCTAGACATTCAGTATCCACTCCAGACTCTTCAACTCTTCCAGTTCAGTGAAAAATTGAAGCAGTATCAATATTAAACGTAATGAGAGTCTGAGATGTAACCAACTGACAATGGAGAGGGAGAAGGAAGAGACTGAACAGCAATCAATTTTGAGGAAAGGCTGTGACAAAATTGCTTAACTCTGATGTATGCAGACCACACACAATTCTATAAACATGAAGATTGGAAGCAGCCAAAAAAACCTTTGCCCTTTTATGATTCAGGGACAACTGCATCCTAATACTTATGGCACTGCTACAAATAGGTTTGCAATGCTGACCATTGATGGTTTTCATTTAAAACAAAATTAAGAGAAACCTATTTTATAACATCCAAAGTAAACCATCTGCTTTCATTGCTTGCTTTAATACTCCAGCAGCCCATTTCCACATTCTCCTTTTCCCATCACCACTTCTATACATGCATACATAGTTTTCATTTTGTAGGCTGCCAACAGACAAGGCATTCAATGGTTTTAGAAATCTTGCAGGGTGTAGGTTCTCTAGAGATGTATGCTCAAGATGCTTATTTCTGATAGCGAGTCAACAGCTCGCTCTAAATTTTTACCTTCCTGCTTAAATTCCTACTCTGCCTATCAGACTTAAGAATCTCCAAGTCCCTGACCAATTTAGAAGAAGAAAAACAAACCAACAACCAAAACTTCAAGAAAGGGCATCATAAAATTCTGTATTAATTATGACTTTCTATCCCAGAACATATTTCAGACCCTACTGAGTCAATGAGGTATTTCTCGTAAAGCTAGAAACAAAGGCCACTCAACTCTTCTTGGATTATTTCTAGCTCATAATCATTAATGCAGACTCCCATTACACTAGCCTAAGGGTGGCATATGGCTTTCTAGGGATAGGACAGACGGGGGAAAATAACAGTTATGCATGCCTACATCCCAATCTCATTGCTGTGCCTGCATATGGGGACAGAGCTCTCTCTTGCCAGATTCTTAAATACCAAATATATTAGCTTCCGAGTCAAACATAGTACCTCACACACAACCACTGCTTTGAAAAACATCAAGATGGCATTCATAACCAACCCACGTGCCTCCAAGCAGTAAAAATTATGAAGCCTGTGTGTTCAGAAGGAATCCCCTTCCCACATTTACTCTCAGACACTAGACACAAATTTTACCTGCCTCTGAACAAAACAGATATTTATAGGCACTAGACAATGGATACAGGTTAGCATAGTAGAGTGAATACAAATTTCCTGCCACTAGATTAGAAACTTAATTTTTTTAAATTTAAAAGTTATTATCTCAAATACTATACAGTTTAAAAGAAATGCAGTTGACTTTGGGGCTGCTTTTTAATAGAGAAAGACTGTCTTAATTACATACTCAAGTAAGAAAATTCGTGAAAGGCTTCAGCCATGGTCATGCATCCTCTGTCTGTCTATGAATTCTTCAGCAGGTGGAGAATCAGGTACACTCTCAAACAACACAGCTTGTTTTTACCCCTTTGACAGCCTTCTAAATTTTCCTCTTTCCCCTGCTCTTTCATCCCAGACGTACACAAAGCACACTTCACACAGCCTTACAGGGTCAGTATCATTCTGGGGGCAGATTCAAGCTACCAACTCACCAAGATGCATGTAGGAAAGACATACAGTAATTAACATTCAGTATAAATCATGTGGATTCCAAAGCCTTACTGCAAGGACCACATAAAGCATAGGGGACTCAAAATAAATGATCTGGGGTAGTACACATACATAATCATCCTTTTAGTAAGGTGTCACCCATGAAGTAAAAACACATGGAAAGAATAAACAGAGACTGCCCAGGAAATTAAAAGCATAGAACTGAGGAACTTGATCTCAATCTCCCTCATTTCTCTGACCACCTAAGACACACAGGCAGGGAGCACTAAATTTCCCTACAACCAGTTCTGAAAACATACCTCAATGTTCACCTGCAGCATTCCCTACATCCTAGGCCACAGTCAGTGTTATGAAAAGGCTGCCAATTAAGTTGTGGTTTTGAGCTACAGACAAAATGTCCACTAGAGACTCTGATTCTTGCTTCCAAAGCACTTGCAACCCACTGTGTGTTTTAGGAAGAGAATATCCTGGCTCTCAAATGCACACACACTCAGCTCCTCTTGAGGCTGTGATAAGAGAAAATGCTGCAAGGTTGCATCTTTTAATGAAGTCCGAGTATATCATAATGAAATCATCTGCAAAAAGAAGAGTGTACATTCAGCAACAACAAGGATTTCAGGCTATTGTAAAACTGCACTCTTTATTTTTACATTGCAATCTCCAGGGCATGATTGTATCAAGAGCAACTCACAAATCTATGTCACTGCCAGCAAAATTTTGATTTCCATTTGATAGGACAATTTGCAAAGAGCAGTTTTCCCATTGTGCAAGTGCTTAATGTTTCTAAAAACTACAAGAATTCAAAGCTGATTCAATGACCATTTACTGGGCAATGCAAGACACTCTTGCTTAAGGCAGATGGCTTGGAAAATTCAGGGTGGGAGGAGAGCATTCTCTCTTTCTGTGAAGGAGCAGTACCTGGAAGTCTATCAACAAGGATCACAAACCAGGTCTTGCTGTTGTCGAGATGAAGGTGGCATAGACTGGGTGCAGCAGGAAGAGTTAAGCAGTTTGAGAAACTTTCCTTAGGAAAATGTTTTGCTGCCAGTGAAGCTCCTGAAGCTCAAAAATTATGTCACATGCTAAGGAACCAGAGAACTATTTATTTCTGGACTTTTTAATCAGAAGCAAGAAGCTTGAAATTTAGCTTTAAAATAGGGTATGCTCTAAATATAGCAGTCAGATGACCTGAGAGAGCCAAGATTCATGCTTCATGAGTTTGCAAATTTAAAGAGTCAATCCAACACAGTATCACAGAACCCTAAAGACAGATTGCTATATTTATTGTAGCAGATACTATTTACAAACATAACTCTACTCTGTTTGCTCTGTAATTATAGTTGGGGCACATACAACGATTTATTTTCTATAGACTCCTTTTGAATGCTACACCTCCAAAGTCAATGAAAGTAATTTTAAGAACCTGTTCATTGATTTATTGATCAAATAAGTTGACCAGTGCAATAGACTGGAAATAACCAGACAGGCAAATGATCTGATAAATATTCCTGGAGACTAGTCACTATAGGCACTGAAAGTCAGCAGAAAAGAAACCCTCAAAGGCAGGTTCAGGCTTTTTTTAGAATCTGTATTAACAGTTGGGCCTAAAGCTTCATTCCCTATGCAGGCCTGCTTGGTCAAGTGCACTCCCCAGCCAAATGTTTGAGATAACTCTGCAGAATCCAGTGTTAGCTATCAAATTCAGCAGAAACAATTGGCAAAAGTGCAGGTCCTATTACCAGAAACAATGTGAGAAGAAAGGGGGGGTGGGGGTCTTATACATGGTTTTAATCAGGAAGCAGGTACTTCTCTCTGACCAAGGGTATGAAAGAAACCCAGGCAGAGGATCATCGTCCACAAACAGCTTCCATTGCTGGCAGCAGTTTTCTGGTGATTCTGTGGTCAGACTTCACCAAAGCTTTCACTGAGCTCCAACTGCAAGAAGCAGATCATGCCCCTGGCCGGCACTGAAAACCACAAACTCATCTACCAACTATTCACTGAGATGGCCTATTTTTTTTTCCTGTGGATTTAATTGCGATTTAATGAGGTTTTCAAAGAAACATGTTGGCAGCTTATCATAAAACTAAGCTGAACACATCTTGTACTCCTTTTACACTGTCCGCTCAGTTGTGTGGAAAACTGTCATCCAACTCAAGCAAGAGGCAAACTAGGCATTAACTCCATTGCATAGGAGTGGTTTCCTACGAGGAAGAGGAAAGGAACACTAACAAAGCAGGAGGCAAAGAAAAAGCTTTCACTACCACTATTTTGTACAATATGTTAGATATTCTTTCGGTACCGTGGTTTTGGGGAGTTTACATTTATCACCAGGACAAAGGAACTGAATGTCCACGGATGTCAATAGCTTCTTCCACAAGCATAAAATTCTAGAAGGAAAAATACACATTCAGGTTCAGCCAAAATAAATTAGCCAGATCAAATTCACAATCTCTCATAACCTCTCAACATTTCTGAAAATAAATGCCACACGTAGATAAACAACCTTTAAAATAAAAACCTTAAAATGTCTATTTATCTCAGAATATTATCCTTCCTGCCTGTCATATATCATATATTACATACATATAAAATCAAAAGAAAAATCCACTCAAAGAAACCAACACTCTAATGCTCCCTTTTCCATTTAATGTTGGTTATACACCCACAGAGATCTTAAAACATTTTAAAGGATCAAGCTCTCCTTCTCATTAGTACCACCATCACGTTGTTCTGAACTGTGGACACATAACCTTTTGCACCTCTTCACTCCATTGAATCAATCTCCCCTGGCAACTTCTGGTGTGGCGCTCTGCTCCTCCTGCCTCCGGCTCCTCTTCCCTCACTAATTCTGTGTTCAGAACTGTGAAGCACAAAATTAGACGTTTCAAATTAAGCAAGGAGAGAGAACGAGAGAACCTTATTAAATCAACATTAGCATCAGAGTGTCTTTAAAAGAGAAACTCAATTGCAAAATATTACTTGTCTCTGTAAAGCTCTTTACATTGACAGAAATGAGACAGGCAGCAGCTGAAGTCACCGTCCTCCATCCCCACCTTCCTCCTCACACCGATCACAGAGCTCGAGCTGTAAGTGCAGGATCATTTTCAGACCACAGCCCCAAGGAAGAAAAGCCTACCTTGAACTCACAAACACTGGAATTGCCAAAGAAAAAGGACAAGGTCTACTAACATGATGTTGGGGAAGAAACATGCACACACCAAATAGGGTACCAACACACAAAAGCAGCCTGCCTTCTCTTCCTTCAAGGTATCAACACACAAAAGCAGACTCCCTTCTCCTCCCAAGCTTTCCATAACACTGGTTGTTCTCTCAAGTCACATTATAAGTTACAGCCAAATCTTTCTTTCTTACAAGACAAAGAGCCATTGCAAGTTTTAGTTTCCATTCTCAGTCCCCAAAAATCAAAACTACTGACATGATGGTGATGATCAGCACATTCTGCTCCAAAACACCTCAACTTTCTGAATGCAAACCTCTAGTTGCTGGCCCAATATCCTTAAACTTCTTTGCAAGATAAATCACTGGAGTATCATACCATTCCCCTGTGAGGGATAATTAGACATGTTGTTAACAACAGAAATCACCTCTAATCCTGTACAGTTTTTAAACATGACTTTTCCTTGGCATTTCTTGAAGAAGAGTTGCTATTTGCACCTTGTGTCAACAGAAGGAGTGCACACACCTCATACCATTGAGCAGCAGGCTACGGACTTGTCTGTCGGGTGCTACCTAAAACAGGGAGTGTCTTGGCAGCGTCTTGAAGGGAGGGTTTGCAATGTGTGCTGCTACAATCCTACAGAAACAAATCCTACTGAAACAATTTAGGAACAAAAAATATGTATTTCAAAACCACTTCAAATTAATTAAAATCAATCTTCAGAGCCCCCATTTAGCTAGGGAATATTATCCTAAGGACAAGCAACATGAAACTAAAGCTCAATTCCTGATAACAAAACAAAGCTTTCAAAGCATTTTTGGGGAAAACAGACACTACCCAAACAGAAATGGAGGCTGAAGCTTTTGATTTCTCTAGTCCTACAATGCAATGGAAACTTCTGTATCAGCCAGACATTACTGAAAACTCTGCATTTTGCCAACAGGTTTCTAAGCGCAGACTCCGTACCAATAAATGGCAGGTTGGGAAGCCAGGGGTGCTGGCAGTTCTGATACCTCTTCAGAGCAGTCATGAAAATGATCACTTCCTCATGCTGGTGACAACCATGCTTAGATGCCATCAGCTAAGCATTGGACAAAGCAGTTCTTACACCAGGGTAAAGATAAATTGCACCAGGGAAACAGGAAGGAGGAGGAGGATAAAAATAACACCCACAAGAACTAGTGACAAAAAGCTAACTTGGTTGTTTTAAAGCACTGTCTATTCAACATCCTTGTTTCACAAAACAAAATACTTCATTTTCACCTCAAAGGGCAACAGTAGCCATACAAGATTGCTTGGAGCCTTCCAAAACGAAAGGATCAGATGAAAACAAGCTATTTACCATTCAATTATAAAAGCTGAAAAACGGTGCAAACAGAAAAGCCAGAGTGAAGCACTGAACCTGTTGTCCTAGGCCTGCTCTTGATGCTGACCAGGCTGGTAACAAGTCTTTACCAAAATACACTTAACTACCTGCTAGAGGCCTTTCTTCCAGGAAAGGACCACACCAAGCAAAAACTGAAAATGTTTTTTTGTTCTCTGCTGCATCTAATTCTCCTCTAGCCCTTCCCTGGCAGTCTGACACAAAACTACAAGAGCCCCCCTGTTGCCTGCAAGTCACACCCCTCGCATTTGAAGGGGTTATCACATAGTGCTTTTAATTCAGTAGGACAGTAACTACAGTCATCAACTAAAGTAATTAGTTCACATTCACGTGCCTCCATTCTGAAAAATTTTGAGGAAACAATCAAGTTATACGAACCACACAAAATGTAGAACGAAAAGAAGAACAAACGGGGGAGACAACTTTTGTGCAACTTCCAGCATCTAATTCTGTTTCTTACAGATCATAAGTCATCATATACCATGATAACTCATCATATACCAATCTCACAAGCAAACAATGAAATAACTAGGTATTTAAAGTCACTTATAATTGAAAACTTGGAAAAGCTTTAAATGAAAGACGAATCTTTAAAAAACAAAAAACATAAAAAACCACCAGAGGGTTCTGAGGGGCATTAATTTTGTTTTCTAAAAACATACCACACTATTCACGTTCAAAGATCTCAGTGAATATCAACACATGACAACACTTTTTGAGACAGCTACTATTCCAAGAAAACTAAAGCACAAGCAAGATGCAACAATTTGTCCTGATTCATGCAGAAAATACTAGACAGGATCAGGACTGATAAGAGAGACCCAAACCACAGAAGAAACCAAGATTTTCATCATCCATATATTTGAGAAGATTACTGAAAGGAAAACAGTCATGGTGTACTGATGCTTGCCTGTTAATATCCTTCCAACAGGGCACAATCACAAAATTATCTCAAAAGATCCAAGTATAATGGAATGAATGGTTACACACATTTGAGATGAAGGGAAAGAGCTGGAGCAGCAAAATAGCAATCCCTGTTTCATTCTGAAGTCTCTAAGGGATTCAGGAAGCAGCAGGAATGGTGGAAAGCCATCCACCAAACCCAGGTAGCTCATATTGCTTGCAGTGATTAACTCTGGGTGTCAGCCTGCCACCTTCTACTGTCAGTGTGGAAAATTCAGTGTAAGCACTGAGAGGATTCTGAAGAAGGGAACAGAAACACTGGAAAAGAAGATGCAAGACAAAGCAAAGCTAGGAGTCACAGCAGCCTTTCTTTCCAGTAATAACTACTGGCTGCAGCACTTACCCACTTCTGAGACATCAGTAAAATGGACCCGTCTCATCAGCGCTCACTTTTTCAAGCAGCAAATCCGGAATTAATAGTCACGGATTCTCTGACTGACATAATTGCAATTTAAAAAGGGCAATTAATCATCAGCCACACTGGTGGCTGACTTGCCAGGCTGGGATCTTTTCTCTCCACACCTGCCAACAAACTCACAGGAGGCAAAAGCATCACGTGTGCACAAAGCCAAGATGTGCTGTTCCCCCTCTTACCCCAACCCCAGGCTTATGGGGTTTGTTACTATTTTTTCTCCCATGCGTGCCCCATTGGGATAATTTACCCACCCTTTTCTGCAGCAGTTCCCCTACAATGACCAACCAATCTCCCTTGCCATGTGGATAAGGAAAGCTCTTTCCACATTGCATCTCCCTCATGTCAGCCAAGAGTGAGGCAATGGAACTCCATCACCTCCATCATGAAGTTCTCCCCATCTCCCTGTTTTCCTCTGTATTTTTGCATAAACTAAATTTATTTTTTTTAAAAAATGACATCTCATCCCATTCTTACTTAGAGAGTGAGTTACAAAGTTGAGAGCACAGCTCCAGAGAATCAGATAACATAGGCAGATGATGGAAACATCAAACCTGGCAAGTGGATTTTATAAGACAAGTCAGAAAAGCCACCAAGTCAGTGTTTACTTCTGTGCTCCCATGGGAAGATTTTCAGGCAAGTCCCAAAAATCAAACAACTGCTCTGGATATCAGTTCTGTCACTTTAAATTCTTTCTACGTGAGCACCCATTGCCTGATGTGAAAGGTATTTCAACCAACAGCATTTAGAGAAGACACATTTGGAAATCTGTCAATCATGTTCAGGTTCCCAGAAAGAAAGGTCCAAGACTAAATTACTGTAGGGTGAG
Organism: Edolisoma coerulescens; assembly: GCA_013397115.1. Lineage (NCBI taxonomy): Eukaryota > Metazoa > Chordata > Aves > Passeriformes > Campephagidae > Edolisoma > Edolisoma coerulescens. The sequence continues at coordinate 16,436 of VWZW01006101.1, read as the reverse complement.
TATATAACCTCTTTAGGAAGCACAGTTCCTTCTGAGAGGACGAAAGCCAAACTGACCACCATATTATGCCAGTCTACTTACCTGAGAAGTACATAAACCACTATAGTGACAAGTACCACAGAAAACAAATATGAGATTGATGGTAAGATTTAGAGCTCAGCAAGCTGCAAGGTCTTCAAGCGACATACTTAACACTATGTCCTTGGGCCAAAGCAAATATACCACATACTTCTAGGCCAAAGGAATCTTGCTCAAACAGGTGCCACTGCTGCTAGCCAAGTGCAGTAGAGACTGAGGACGTGTGTTGCAACACAAGCTGTACAGTCCTCCCTTCCTCATTCCTGACAGTCAGCAACCAAAAATTGCCTTCATCGTAACAATACAAAGGAAAAAAATTCAATGCTTTTGTATGTGAAAAAATGTAATTTCAATCCTAAGAATTCAGTCAGGATAGAAGCTGGAGCACAATTACATACTGCACATCTTGGCCAGAGTGCCAAACAAAGGTAGCTGGCAGAACATCTCTGCCAGCAGAGAACACCAACAAATGGCCTCATCTCCATCTATTATAAGATAATACACAGGTTTTGCTTCCTCATACCATCCTCATTTCTACCAGGTCCCTCTCAAGATTTGCTCTCTTTTTGACACATGCTCCAGGTGTTCTTCATCCACAAACCTCAGCGCATCATTGCAAGTTAAATGAGGTGTCTCCAACCCAGTTCCCTCAGCTTTGTGGAACTAGAGAAGTACAATTATGAGCCCCCTCCGGCTTTTTCTGCCTTCGTTTTGCAAGGGTTTAGAAATCTTTTATAGATCACTTTATTCCCAAACAGGCCTTTACCTTTCAGTGACACAAGTATCAAATTGCCCACATAACCTCTACTCAGATCAGGCTGACCTTGTCCTCTCCTTTAACAAAATCACTCCTTAACAAACAAGTGTCTGGTGTTAAGAAACAGCAGGTATTTCACTCAAGTATGCATCTTCTCCCAATTCAGGAGTAAATACCCGGAATCTCTGTTATATTTCCTCACAATGACTGGCTGGATCAATAATTTTTACTGGGCTCTTCTGCACTCTGAGAGGGTGTTTACCAAAAAGAGTCAGTAACAAAGCAGGGAGGAGGAGAAAAAAAAAAAGATAAATACAAAGAATCTTCCTTAAACACAAACAGGGCTCTCGGGCTGTTGCCCAGGATCACTGATGTTTCATTTCTTGCATTTCTTCAAAAGAAAAACAAATATTTATGCTTCCAAATTTTCCTAACACCTGTAATCTTAATGCCTCCAATCAGCACTTGCTCACATCTTTATCTTCAAGCCAGTATTATGAAGTTTTGATAAGCTTTTTCCTTCCCAATGTCTCTCACTCCACATGGATAAAAACCACTAATAGAAAACCAAAATCCTTGCCTCTTCTATTGCCTACATTTAGCAATCAGCAACTGTCTGAGTATTGTGAGACCCAAAGCACTGCCGTGTATTACACACTTATCTCTGCAAAACCACCCCACACAAGTGACAACTTCCAGGCAGGGGGGAGGGGGAGTTGTGCAGCTTTGTGATAATTAAAGCATAGACGAGTGTCACTGCTGTAGATAATTATGCATTAGCAGTGAAATTACTTAATGGAATGAAATAAACTAAGCCAAATGCTTTGTTTTAAAGGGAATTTAGGGTCTGCAAAAGGTGTCCAACTGACAGCCCAGGAGAGTGAGAACAACAGTCCTCCATCATTCACAGGAACCACAAAACCTCAAGACAGCCTGGCAGGCTTCCACCTCCACCCAGGTAAAAGGGGAGCAGAGGAGAAGCTAAGGAAAATGTTAACCTTCCCAGTCAGTCAGGCTCTGATCTGTCTGATGAGCACCCACACAGGGACCAGGCAGTCACTAAGCAGAGAGGAACAACTGACTGGGGTAATTTCCTAAATAAGGAACCAGCTCTGACACAATGGGTTAGTTCCAACCACAGCCCAACCCCACAAGCACCCATCAGAAAAAAGAAATTAATCAGTGTCAGTACGGACAAGACTCCAACCAACAACAAAAACAACAGGATAAGTAGGTACATGGCCCACAATGAAACCACCTCCTCCCACTAAACCCACGAGGCCTTTCCCCATCCGCTCCTCTCGCCTCACCAATTGCCCACCTACACACAACTCCCACCACTGGTCTCATCTAGATGGCTTCAACAGCATCCTCCTGCTTGTTAAAACAAGGACTGTCAAGGTCAGTCAGAATTTATAAGGTTGCCATTTCATCTTTTGTGCTTCTCTGGCTACATTCCTTCCTAAAAGATGCTGAACATTGGAGATTCTACTGGGTCTGAAAGCCCTGCCAACACCAGGGCCAATCAGGAGTTTCAGGATGATGCATATTAAAGTTATTATGGGAGGCAGTTATGCAGCCAGAATAAATCTTAACTGAGCCTTTAAGTGGTTTTTATAACTTGCTTCTCCTTCTTGAAAACAGATGAAAAGATACAAATCTGCCTAAGAATCTGCAGGAATTCCAGTCAACCACCAGCTTCTCTCTCAAAAGAAGATCCCGTGCTAAAAGCAATAATTCATTTCAGCCAAGGCCAGCTAGATCATCTTTATGTTTTAAGCTCCACATTACTCAAATCGGTCAGAAACTTACCATATCAGTGAAGACTCACCTGAAATAATATCTTTACAAAAGCATTGCAGATACATTTCAAACTTCTGCTGAGACAAATGCCTTTTTTTTTCACTATGGGCATCCTCAGTCTACATAGACTGACTGCAGATAGTCAAAGCCAAAGAGACACAGATGTAGTAGGAATTTTTTACAGAGCAGGCTTTGGAGGCAATATCTCATTAGAAGGCCAGGGTGTAGGTCAAATCATGGAATCCTAAAGAGGACCTGAGGAATGGAGGCAGCAATCTCCCTTTTGATAGCAAACACAAGATGCCATTAGGACAGCATCTGCCACTTTCTTCCACCACTTCCAAAACCAAACTTGCCTTCAACAGCTGTTATCTACCCCTCCAAGAAACACTACTAGAAACCAACTAGAGAGCTGAAGAACAAAGAGAAATCTGAAGTGGCTGAGAACACACCACACCATTTGTGCAAAAACCTGCACTGTCTTCACAACAACCTTGTCCTCCCCTCTGCAGCCTGAACACGCAGCAATATCACAAGTTCTAGATCTGTGCATTAAGCAGGAAAGTGAGCCCCAGGCAGCATGGTCAGAAAATAAAAGACAGAAGCAGTCTGTAAATTATGTCAGTACACAGTGGCCTCACAACTCCAAATGATGACAGACAACAGGCAATGTTTTTAAATTGGAAGAGGGCAGGTTTAGATTAGATGTTAGGGAGAAATTCATTACTCAGAGGGTGATGAAGCACTGCAACAGGTCGTCCAGAGGAGCTGTGGACGCCCCATCCTTGGAAGCGTTCAAGGCCAGGTTGGATGGGGCCCTGAGCAACCTGATCTAGAGAATGGCATCCCTGCCCATGGCAGGAGGGCTGGAATTAGATGATCCTTAGGGTCCTTTCCAGTCCAAACCATTCTGTGATTCCACAATCTCTGTAGAAGGCAATGAATTTCAAAAGCTTAGTGTAAACTCATCCTGAAAAATATTATGGTAACTCCTAGAGAACCTAGAGTCAGAATGAAAACAAATAAGCAAAAACTTTGAGACATTTCATTGGCATGCAAGCAATTTGAGGGCTCAGCAGTTCCCACTCCACCCCTGGGAAAGAGCCTTCATGGGCGTCCCTTCAGTGCCACCTTCAGGAAATACTCACTGCTGCTTTCCAAGTGCTCTCGACCCTGCTGGAAAAAAGCATGAACTCAGCGAAGGCATCATAGCTGGCAGACAACCGAGATGCACATTAAAAACATTTTGGTTCCAAAATAAGGGTATTACAACGAGAATCACATCCGAAAGAACTGCGGAGCAGAGCACAGAGTCTGCAAGATCAATACACAGGGCAGCTGCTGGACTGAGCAGTGGGTTTGACCCCAAATAAGAAACATAATTCATCACAGGATTCTGCATGAGGCAGGTGATAGATTTTCCCAGATCCTACATTCAAAGGGATATTAATGAAGATATGCTGTTTATGGATTGTTTATCAGACTCCCTTTGCACCACCACATTTTAAAGGCTCTCTGGAAAAGCCAAAAAACAACCTTCCTCAAAAATAATTATAAAAACCAAGCTATCAAAACTGCTCTGCTAACGAAAGCAGAAAGTTTCACAAGAATTCAGGGTCAGTAATGAAGAGAAAAACATAATGCATGGGTCAAAAAACCCATTCTAATATCATTTATTTATTTACACACACGCCCACACATGATGTACCTTAAGCTTCTGGACAGTGTATTGACTTACCAGTAGATGACATGAATTATCAAGGAGGAAACTTAGCTCCCAATCACTCTGCATCATAGCTCTCAAAATAGGCAGATGACTCGATGAGTTGCACAGCGAGGCCTAACCAAGCTCAACAGCAACATCTGCTGGACAACGAGCAACTAGAGGAAATTAGTCTGATTATATGAAAGTTTATTACCCTTTCTTACAAACATGTGAACTTTTGCTACAGTTTTAGAATGCCCAGTAAGATACATTTCTTGTTCAAAAAGCAGATGTAACTTCTAAACAGATATGCAAACAACAAGTTAATATTTTTCCTAAGCTTGCGTGTGCATGTGGGCAGAAAAACCTATCATCCACCATTACCTGCTCACCGAGATACTTCACAGTAAAACACTGAAATTAAGGGGGATTAAAATTCCTCTATGCTGGAGGGAATCTCTTCTGTCTAGCTGGTTCAATCACACCTGAAGAACACCCATGGCACGCCTTGAGCTACTTTCTTTCCTAAGGGAGCAACCTGCACTTGCAAGGCCTGAGGCAGGGAAGTATTTATCAACCACATTAGTCCCATCCACACAGAGGAGAATGGCAGCTAAGACCATTAGAGCTCCTCTCCCTCCAGGTACCTTACTATATTCCTTATTAAGCTCAAAAAAGCCTGCTATGGCAGGATGACATTGGAGCAGAAGCACAGCTAATGGTCCCCACTTAATCTGAGCACAAACTGACACTCCACCTAGATTAATTGCAATGAAAACTCTTATTTTTACACCAGATGCAGGAAATTTGATGGACGACTTCTAAACAAGTATAAAAAAAAAAAAGTAAATGGTTGGTAACAGCTCCAAGGTTGCATTTAGACATTCAGCACCATTTGGAACAAGGGCAGTGACCCGAGAGGCAGCTTCTGAACAGCCATCAGATGGGAAAGGGTCTTGATGCATCCCAGTTCTGTTCCTAGGAAAGGAACGGTATCAAATTCTTACTTGACCAGGGAACCATCTCCTTTTGCAGATCACTGTTTAACAGGAAATCACAGGCAAGCAGGTTTTTAACAGAACTCTATGATAACCTTCAGTAACACAAAGCTTTGAAAAATTACACTGCAAAATGCTGAGTCTTGAACAGGAAACAGCACAGCAGCTGGGGAGACAACTTTTTAAATTATAGAAAACTATAGGCTGGACTGATGTTCATTATCTTTAAAATTGTAGCTGGCTTTGCAGTTTAAAGCTCTCATTGTTTTTCAAGTTTTGTACTTGAAACAAAATTCTTTTACACCGAAAAATTAGGAAAAAGGGTTTAAGAAACATGCAAGCTTATTTTCAGCTGATACAGTGACTGCTGTTGTTATTGTTGCTGCTTTGGGGGGAGTTTTTCTGATTTTGGTTTTTTTTCAGGGTGCTGCTTTGTGTGGTTTGTTGGTTTTGAGGGTTTGGTTGTTTTGGTTTGGTATTTTTTAACATATCTTTATTTCCAATCTCCCTTTTTCCATATTTAGCTGTTAAACTAGGAGAGCCCATCATATGAAAATACAAAAATGAGTGATTACTCAGGTCCTCAGCTGGGAAGGGAACAGCTTTTGTAAAGAACCTTTTGTGTACTGGAAGTTCAGAAGCCGGGGGGGGCAGTCAGAGTTTCAGCTTGACAGTGCCAATTACAGCTACAACAAGATGAACCAAGGAACAAATCCATTCTGCTCAGAGGACGGAGAGAGAAGGGAAAAGAAGAGACGTGAACCTGTATATTTGAAAAAATAAAGGGGCTTGAAATCATCTGCCAGACAGTGAACCACTTTTTCCATGGCAAAAGCATTAGGCTGAAGATGCAGTGAATGTACATGGCAAGCTCAGTCCTAATTGGAAGAGCACTGGTTATTTAACAAATGTATCCTTAGTCTAATGTTCTATTCAAGTAAGTATTAAACTTTTTTTAAGCTTTTTTCTTTTGCACAGTAATTACACATAGCCCTGCTCAGTCTGTTTGATCAATTTTTACTTGATTCCTACTGTATCATCCTTCAAGTTTGCCCATTATCACAAAGTCTTCAGGGCTAAAAAGGCTCTAAACCCCCAATGTAATGCACAGGCAGGAAAAAGAAATCCAGCTAACTCTAATTCCTTCCCTCTCTCACAAGCTTGCAGGTGTTCTATTTCCATTGTCTAAAAATCAAAGTCATCAGCTCATTTCCTTTCCCTTAGTACAGTCCCTTTTAAGAAGCTACTTTCCATCATGTTTTACTCAGCACCCATAAATAATATAGATAATTGCAGATGGCCATAGCAAACAAGCAGAGAAAGTATACAGATACAGTACAAAGGAAACAATAAAAATTCTGATGTGCTCCAAAAGCAGAAAGAATTCCCGGCAAATAGAAGCAGCTGCATCCAGGTCATTTTTTTAGTTGATGTACGGCAATCAGAGAGCCAAAAATAACACAGGGACAGACTTTAGACAAAGCTACACAAGGGTGCTGGCAGCTCAGTTCCCTCTGCAGCAACACATTTCCTACCTCATCCTCATGTGCAAAACACAGCTATTTCTTCCCTAAAAATCTGCATTAGGAAGGAGGAATACTAGTCATAGAAAGACAGGTTTAAAACTGCTGAAACTCCAAAACAGATAAGCAGCGTTCCATTAGGAGGATATTAATGCTGACAGTAATAAGGAACTCTGGGAGAGTGCACCCAGCTGCCCAAGAGTTAACATCACGCGTTTCTCATCAAAACCTCTTCCAAGAGGTTAAGCACACAATAGACTATCTAAAGCACAGCTAGAAAGGCTGCTTGAAATTCCACACATGTGCCTCAGCAATGTATTTCTATTAATGTCCAGTGTGTGTCAGCGTGAAGATAAGGTAACAACATCATGTCCAACCAGGCAGCTAGAGAATGGGACCCCGTGTAAAACATTGTCTGATGCTTAGAATCCCGGAGAACAGCGGCATTTGCAATCTCACCCGCTGCACGCGTGCCTGATAACACCACCAACGAGGAGAGGCAGCAGGAGCAAACCGTCCTGCAGCTTTGGGAAGGTAAAAAGATGGAGAGACAAAGAAGGAAGCAAGCAAGAATTAAAACAAACATCAGCAAATTGGGGCAGGTTTGAGGATGCCCAACTGTAGCAGAGGGAATAAACAAACTGGAAAAAACCTCAGTGAAATTTAATCTTTGTATCAGCTCACTTTAACTTTTCTTTTAAGTGAGAAATAAAAAGTTACATCAGTGTTTATTTTGATTACCCAGACCATACCATTTAAACTCAGTTTGATCTACTAGTACGATCCAACAAAGACATTTGTACTGGGACTTGTGGAAGACACTGTATTTGAGGAAACACGATCTTGACCAGGACACACCTGCTCTGCTGGGCCTGGCTCTTGCAGCTTGAGAAGCCCATGTGTTACCACAAGCAGCTGGTGTATGGGAGCCCGCTGGAATATCCACAGCAGTTGTGCTGAGCACTGACAGCTGCTATCACACAGATATATTCCAGACTATCAGGAATCTTCCTATTAGCTGAACATCTTGCTAATTTAATCTGTAACTTACCTATGCTTGAGAAAGGTAAACTGTATGTGGATGAAGGGGTGGAATGTAGAGATTCCAACTGGGACACCATAGTGAATGGAGGAGGTGGTGATCCATGGAACAGCCAGATACAGAATGGCCTTTGGGCCTGTCTTGTGCTGCTTATGCCCACCTCAATGAGCTATAAATCAGAGCAGAATTCTACTACTCCACAGTAGTCTGACAGCAGAATAAGAACACTCAATACTAGCTTTGCTGGACCAGTCACAGAAAAATATCAACATATTATTCTATTTCTTTATGAATTGAATATTTTGTAGTTATACATAGAGGAAAATGAAGGCTACTCTTATCTTTTACTTCTTAAATGATGAAATGGCTTTACAGTAACCCTAAGTCAGAACAAATGAATCTTGAAGAAGTTTCTGTGGAGTACATAAACTTGGCAGACAAAAAAAAAAGTGTGAAATACGCGCATGGAAAATTGAAGGCAAGACAGGGGAAGCAGGCAGCACTACAGACAACTTCAATTTGTTGCAGCTGTTGGATTTTAAAAAAGGCCAACCTTGTGATAAGGTCTCTTAGCTCAAGAGACTACAAAAATGAGAAGCTCAAACGACCATCAGCTGCTGAAATCTGCAAAAACTCTCCAAACACAAATTAACCTTCAGTCAGGAGATAAAAGACTAGCTGCAGAAATTGCAAGTTGCTAAAAAATGCTATAAATGTCTGACAAATCAGAGCAGCAGCAGCAGCAGGAAAATAAGCAGTACATAGGCAGAATCTTACCCTTAGCCAGATAACACCTTCGCCTTCCCTCAAGAGAAGAGGAGGGCTCTCTTTTGCGTTGGCTGTGTTTTCGCTTTCTTCCTTTATTGCAGTGCACATTCTCCAAAATTGCTTTAGTTAAATTTAGACCTCACTGATGCTCCAGAGACCAGAAGTTATTAGCTTGCTGGAGGTAGAAGACATGTAGATCCTCACCATGCCAAGCTTAAATTTAATGCAAACCTTTCCAAAGTCCATCATTTAACACTTCAAGATTATTTTCTATAGGGATCCCTTAAATGTTTAATGTTTTAATGGTTTCACTAAGTAATTCTTTCACTGAAGAAATATACCCACTTTTATAGTAGAAGGTAGCACACAAAGAGGAGCCCATTTGTAGGGAAAAGGAGGGATGTTCTGGCCTGAGACTACAGAATAACAGACCACTAACTTTAAAGTCTCCACACGCTACTATATTTTATTCAGGAGAAAGTCTGGAAAAGTGTCTCAAGCTCACATGGCAAGATTGAAAGGGATACAAGGCACAAGGACTGAAGCGATTTAAATCCCGCTGTCAATAGCTTGCAACATTTGGTAATAAATCATTAAGTCTCAAACCTAAAAATACATCTTTCCATTTGTATCAACATATTTAAAAGGCAGCTTTATTCAATTAGTGAAAGAATTAGCTGTCAATTAGTGAGAGCAATCAAAAACAACTGCACTGCAACTTCCAGCACAGGATACTGCCACTCTTGCTAACCTAGTTAGGACCCTACCTGGTTCTGCAGGCACTGAGGGCAGGTCTGGGTGCCTGACACACAACCTGTGAATGCTCTGCAAGGAGCCAAACCAGAGCAAACCATGTTCACAAGGAGGTGCTGCCCCCACAACTGGTGCCACCCACACTGTAGGTAGGAATGAAGGTTCTAATAACTAAATGCACCACTCATTTCCTAAAGAAAACATAAAAATTAATCTAAAACAAAAAGGTACTTTCATAAACACATGTAGATACCTGTTGCTAACAATGGTAACATCAAAGAAAATCAAACTGAATGGGCTTTTTCCTCATTTTGCACTATTATTTAAAACAAGCCTCCATACTTTCAGATTTCAATCAATGTTTTCTGCCTCACCCATAAAAAACTTCAATCAAGAAATATTTACAGAAAATATAAGGCCAGGAAACACCAAACCTCATGTGTTAGCCATGTCTCCTCCCAGAACCAACCCATTTCCTACACACAGGTTCACAACTTTAGAAAGGGAAAGGTTCAGCTCAGTGTGCTGCATTTTAGCTGTAGAGCTGACAGGACCAAATACACTGTCCCTGAGGTGAGCAGTTTCCAAACCATAACGCAAAGCTCACAGAGACAATACCTTTCATTACATCAACGCAAATAAACAGGGAGGAAAAAAAAGACAAGTTTTGACAACAGAGGCCTGACCTCGAAACCAGCAGTGTCACTTCACTGATGGCTCCACGCTGCCACAGTTCCAACAAACACCGTGCTACTGCTGGGCCTCATCGGTCACTACAGCTTGTCACAATGATAGGAGATTACACACAACAAAACCCCAGTTAATCCAGGAATGCTTACCTATGGCTAATCAGCCAGGATGAAGCTGATCCCCAGCTTATCACAAAGTAAATGAAAGCCTTAACAAACTAAATCATGTTCAGTACCGTTTCTAAAACACTCTTCAGTACCAGCTCAGCTGCATCTACAGCTGACACTGATCAACAACAGTGGGCAATTCACAGCAAAAAACCTGACAAGATTCACTTAAAGCTTCATCAGTTACCAGAAATATAAAGGATACTTTTCACAAATGAGCTGATTGGATCATTCCTCCATCCCTACAAAGTGAAAAAGAAAACATCTGATCACTTCCTAACACCAAAATTCTCCTCCATTTTACCAATCTATGAACTGGCTGTTCACACTGTTTTCAGCAATTTTAAGCAGTTTTACCTCCACACTCTTTGAAACAGAGAAGAAAACATACCAGTTAAAATGTCAGCAGCCCAATATACACTAAACCAGGGGTGGAAGTGTCCAAAGTATGCCACAGCAAAGCCCAAGAGTTCAGAATGCCACATTCATAAGGTGACACCACTATCAAAACCCACAGCTTGATAAAAGGTATTCCTAGTCACACATCCTTCCTTCATCCCATCTTTCCTGAATCAAGAAGAGGAGATGAGAGGCTCTGAAAACCAGAGATTATATCGGGGCAAGAAATCATCTGAAGGAATTCAACAGCCTACGACCAATTATAATCAGCTACTGGAGCAACCAGAGACAAACCCATATCCTTGCATCTCCTTCCACGTCCATAATTTGAGCCACGCTAGTCACAGCAGTCCAATGCTGGAAACACCAAGGAAGCAAAGGCTGCCACCCAGCAAGTCAGCGAGCAGGCATGATCAGAAACACTGGGAATAGCAAGCTGTCCACCGTGGGCAGCTGGATAAACTTTCCCAGCAATTTAGGAATGATGTACCCAGTCTGTTTTTACACAGCAACCAGTGCCCGTCAGTCTTGTCTGAAACAGCTGGTCATAGTGCTAACTCCATCCTACCACCACCCCATTTCTGAACTCATTCTTTCAAAGTGAGAAGGAAGACGACAACTTTTGGTCAATAACTCTGACAAAGCCATTATCCTTGGGGTATTAAATGGGGAGATAAGAACTTCAGGGCTTTGCACAAATCATATTAGTTCAATTCTCAAATCCGGGTAATGCTTCTTTTCAAAGTATTAATTTCATTTATTCTGTTTGCTCTCCCTCTGTCCTGATAACACAAGTGCACATGGCCTCTAAATGAGATCCTCCTATTTTATAAGTTATAATCCTCCCTTTCTAGAGTAGTAATGAGATGTCTTTGCTTAATCGCGTTTATTCCCCCCACCAGCTTCTGCTTTTATCCATTCCCATTCCACATTGATTTGTCTTAAAAGTTTCAGTGAAAACCATCAGGCAGAGAGTCACTGGCTCCAAGAGGCTCCTGATGCATATGCAGCACATGCTGCTCAACCTTCAGAGATTTCAAAAGCAAAAATGAGGAAAAAGAGCAGCTTCAGCTTTGTTTGCAGTTTCCTTTATTGGTAGGAAGGAGGAAAAAAAAAAGAGTCTAAAAGAACGGAGAAGTTAAGAGAAGACGTTTTGATTAATTGGAAATGAAAAAGGAAAGACTTCTGGTATAGGGGAATGGTGAGACTATTCACAACATAGTGAAGCAATTAAATAACTTGACTGACAACTTCGCAAGTTCCTCATGCTAGAAATAGAAAAGGATTTAAAGATAGCTGTGTTAATACTTGGGTATTTCACATGAGACTTAAGGCACGCCACCAGCATTAATTAGTTAAACACCCTTGGCCTTGCTCTGAAGTACTATACATATAATCCTGGTTGTGTTGTAAGTACCCACAGCATTAAATTATTCAAAGAGTCCAGTCAGCACCATGATCCTGCAGTGCTGTACAAACAAACAAAACATTTTATCTCTAATACAAATTGGGGAGAGTTCTTCAACAGCAGCTTAGCAGACTACTTCCATTTGAGCCAGTCCCCAGGGTTAATCAAAAAGCCATATTCACTCAAAGAGGAAAGTGAGTGCTGCACTATTACTTACAGAGCTGTTTTGCTTCTTAAACTAAAGCTGTAAGGAGTTTTACTCAAAACCTAAGGTAGCTAGAAGCTAAGTACCTTGGTCAAAGTCATTAAAAGAAAAGGAAAGATCAAGGTAAAAACGTAGAACAGGACCCAGGTACTTAACTCTAAATCCCTCTTGAAACCAGTACACTTCAAGGAGAAAAAATTAGCAAAACAAAACACACAAACCACAATAAAGTAACAGTAAGTTTTAATCTGCCCCCTGCCCCATAAACAGTCAAGTAACTGGCCTCAGAAGCTGACAGCAAGTTCCTTATCAAAGGTTAATTCTAGTCCACCCTCTCTTTGTGTGCACTATATAATAACACTGAAGTGCTCATAGCAGTATTTCCAATAATAAAAGTCAGCGAATGAAAAACCATAAAGAACAGGTTAAATGACAAGCAACGTTCAACACAAGCAAAGTGAAATCACTTCAAAATACAGCTATGGTACTTGGATTTATACAAGTGGTATGGTTACAGGAGAATGTTCCAGCACTGCTGCAGACAACAGTACAAGAGAGGGCTACTAATCACTGATATATTGACATATTAAGGGCACAGGGCAGCTCGAGATCTTACTGCAAATACCAAAAAAATAAATAAACTTTCTAATTACATGTGGCATGACTTTCAATTTTTGCCAAATTAAGTGCTGCTAGATGCAAATCATTCATTTGTTATTTCTTTCACGGGAGTTACCCTATATTTTTAATCTCACTTCCCTAACAGGTCACAACGACAACAAAAACAATCCTGGAAGTTTCTCCCTTAGAAATGTAAGCAGATAATTTCCATTGCTATCTGCACCTGGATTACCACTAGGTACCTTGAGTTCCACTGCTATCTTCTACCTGAAAGAGAAGACTGACACAAGACATGGAAGAGCAGCTCATATCCAGTATTTGCCCCATTTGCTGGGACTAAAAAACAGAAGAGCAAGAAACACTCAAGCCCTATTCATAATAAAGGAAGATAATTCTAGAAGACAAAGGACAGACGTGGTTTGAGTAGGATTGAGTCAATACAATAAGGTAACCATGCCCAAAAGGAAACTGTAGCTGAGATAAAGCAAGTCTGATAGGGATCCCAATAATTTAAGTCTGGCCAAAGAGTTCCTGTTTAGGAAGACATCTAGAAGCTGACAAACAATAGCTCTGCCCTCACCTTTGCAAGGACAGACTAGACTATCGTCCCATTTTTTAAGGATTGTAAATGTATGATTGATGAAGAGACAGTTAAAGAGCAATGAAATTTAACAGTTTCTCATTCTTGCACCACATTCTGGGCTAACACGCCATGGTCACTATTTATCACAAGGGGACCCTGACCAGATTTTTACAGAGCATCAAGTACGTAATATCTGGGTATGCAACACCACAGGATTAAAAGCTAATTCAGATAATAGAACAGCTTTTGTATGTAAGCAGTCAGGTCCCAACTCATTCTAGAGGTGCCCTCTTTGCATTTCACAAATATTGCATGACTCTGCTAGTCACATTACTCCAGGATTACACTCCACCTCACTGCAGGAGGGCAGGGCTCTATTTTGAGCAAAGCCACATCTTTAGATTGGACAATAAATCCAATAAATCCAGCTTTTTCCCCTTGCTCTTACAGAAGCCAGTTAATTCATAAAGAGAATATTCTCTTTCTAGTGAAAAGAGAGTTAATACTGCACCTGCTGACCCAGGTGTCCTTTGCAGAGGAGCAGCAGTCACCTGCCTCAGACAACCCTGCTCTGAAGCTCAGCAATGATGCAACACCCCATGGTCAGGATACAATCTGCCAAGAGGAAATTTCCTGCAACACAGCAGCCGTTCACAAGCTATATCCATCTAGGAGAGCAATCTCAGACACCTACCAATCCAATCATATACAAATTTTATCATGGAGACAAAGTACAGTCGGGTTCAAAATCACAAACAGACCAATTCACAGAAGACAATTTCCTTAAAGATTGTCAACCATCAAAGTGAAAACAAAACCTCTTGCTTAGAACAGCAGAATTTGCAAGGGTATAGGTGGGAAATACTGTTATATACCTGCTCTGTTCTCATGCTCTCCATTAGCAGCTGCTAGGGATCACTATCAGAGATGGACTACAGCTATAATGACCTTTTCTTTGAACCACTATGACCATTCTTACATAAATTTTATTTATTCAGTCTCCAAAAATATCTTTATATATAACCTCAAAATGCTTCACATTTTGCCTGGGTAAGCCAGGCCTGCTAGCATTCAACATATAGAAAAAAACCCGAAACCTCACAGAAAGACTCTTCATTTAAATCAAGCATAGATTGATTAAGCTACAGATCAGTAGCACGGAAGAACCACAAGAAAGACTATCCATACTCCAGTCTGTCCTTTCCCTAAACCATCCTTTCAGTATGCACCAGGCAAGGAGAATTCTCTTGGTCTAGCACTCTCAATAAAGTTTTAACAGCACAGTCTAAATGAATGGGCAGATTGATCTCACTGTGGCAAGCAGGGTCCCACCTCACTGTCACACCCTGACACCGCTGCAGGTCAGGAAAAAGTGGCAGTTCCACCGAGGCTCTGCACTGTCTACAGGCAGTACACCATTGCCATAGGAATGGCAGTATGTAAAAGAAAACAACATAAAATAACATCATGTGAATATTAAGCACCAATGACAATCCCAGTGTACTGTAGGGACTGATAGAAGCCTTTTGTTCTACTCAAGCTCATCTCACTGCACTTCTGCCTCCAGCACTGCTCTTCTCAGCACTGGTACGACAGCAACCCAAAGGGTCATCTCAACAACACCAAGGTGCCTGACTAATAGTAAAAGCTGCAGCAAGAAGTCCCCAAAAGTAAGTCTGTCTGCTGGGCAAGAACAAATTGGTTTGGGAGTCAGTGGTGTGTACAAAAAGGGTTTATGCTTCCCAGTCCCTAAAAATCAATCCTAGACCTTCTTCAAAAGGTTACAATACTTGACAGTTTTATAACAGTTCTGTTACCAGATTTATAAAAGACTCAAACAAACAAAAACATTATTACTTTTTACTAATTTGTGTACAAGCATAGTTATACCCTAGAAAAAACCAGAGCAAAGTCTCAGGATACATCAGGTCAGCAGAATGTGATCCTATATATATTGAAACATTTATTTCATACACTTGGGAGTTCAAAAGAGCTCTTTGTAGCTAGACAAGGCCCACATACACACACCATACTCCCTGCCACTGGTAAAGCTGTCCCCAGCACAGCCATTGTTCATGCCTTCACAGCACTGAGTGACATGCTGCAAGTGGAGCTTGAAGCTGCACTGTGAGCCAAATGCTAAGTGATGAGTGAGGTGAGGAGTGTTTCAGCCTAAACCCAAATTTCCAAGTTCATCACACAAGTGACATTAAATGAATCCCCTCAAGCAGAGCCATTTTAGCCTGTCCAGCATGGAAGCACAGCAGGGGGTTTGTTACTCACCAGCTGGGCTGTTCTCTGCCTCTCCTCATTAACGCTGTTCCTTTCCTGGGCCTCACTGGCTGCTTCCCTTTCTCTTTTGGCCAGCCGGATCAACTCCTCTTGGACCAGTGCCTGTTCTTGCTCATACCTGTATGAGTACCAAAAGCAGAGAGAAGGTCATCAGCAGACTCGTGGCAACAGGGTCATGGCTTGTCATGGAGCAGCCCTGCTTGGAGCTGAAACACAAACCCAGAATCTATTTGACACAAAATCTGCTCACAATCCCATTATCAGCAGGAATTCAAAAGCCCAACAACCTTCAAATATGACCTGCAACTCCAGTGAAGTACCACTCTGGCAACAACATAGCACCACATAAGCTTATACTTCAGTTATATTTAGCTCTATTAAGTACTTAATTATCACCTGAAAGCAGTGAAAATAGGAAGCAGTTAGCTAGACAAAGAGATGCTGCTTTGGAAAAGATCAAGGGACACACAACGATAAAAGGAGTCAGCCTGGCTGACAATGCTGCTCTTCAGCTCTTACACAGCAACGAAAAATCACACAAAATGCATGCAGCAACAGCACAAAGAGAAGCAGCCCTGAACTGAAAAAGGCTTCAAAGGGGATTCTCAGGCATTAAAACATAATCATAGAATAGAATCAAAGAA
>VWZW01006100.1:44002-110700 GCA_013397115.1 Edolisoma coerulescens | reverse complement strand
TACTGTTATTATTAGTAGTAGTACTACTACTATTATCCTTTTCATATTATTATATATCCTTTTCATTGTTATTAATGAAGGAACATATAATGTTGAAGTGAAAGAATTTATTACCCACGAATCTTTTATCAAAATTCAAAATACTTCACTGTAAAATAATTCTCTTTTTGAACTTTCAGAGTGAAATCTCCATGTAGTCACAGTTGATTTTTTTCCCTGCTAGATACATTAGAATCCATAAAGACATTTTTCTAGCTATTCTAGGGTTAAAGGTCCTGGGAGTAACAGATGCTCAAAATGATCAAGGAATGTATCCCACCTTTCCCTGATTACAGCCCTCTCTCAGCTGGAGGAGCACAGCCTTATGCAGTACCATAGCACCTTATGTAGTCTATTTTTTAGAAGACTGAAGACTACAGGCAAATGTTGAGATCTTTCACAGGTACACAAATACTTGTTCTGAGAACAGCTGTATAGCCAAATCTACTGTCCTTTTAAAAAGGGGCAACAAGATCTACAAGGAATTCACAGGAAAATAATCTCTGAAGGTGTACTTCCACTAGAGGCTTCTGAATTATCTTCCCTTGGATTTGTCTTTAAGGTTAGCTGAATTTGAGAGAAAGCAGCCAAGCTTCCCGACATTTAAGTACCGGTTGTTTACGGAGCAGCAGATATTATATTAGCTGCACAGCACAGCTAACATACTTCCTAAAAGGTTTGTATTAAATATTTATGAACTCCTCTTTGACATTTGGATTGCCTTGAAAAAAGTTCTGAATTAATCTATATTCACTCTACCAAAAATTATAAAATTTAAAACGATTTTTAGTTATAATTAGTAGGATATCCAAACATCATTTTGAATTTAAATGTCGATCAGATTCCTTTGCAAATGCTGTTGCAAAACATTCATGAAAAATTTTCTAAAGGCTTCCTTTCAATGACTATTCATAAGATAAACTGAATGGCTACTTCTAGTTGACCCTCATCAATCTATGCAAATAGAGTAATCTAGCCTAAGTACTGGATCACAAGCAAATTTTCATCTGTGCCACTCCAGACCCTAGAACTGGATTTAAAACATGATTTACCACAAACATGACACATGTGTGTATATAGCAGGAGTCAGACTAGGCACAGCACGAATATTATGAAAAGACAAGTATTTAAGCTCTTTCCAAACTCTTTTTTAAAGAAAGATATTGCTCACTGAGTAATTTTTTGAACATAGTCAAATCTTGACTGTCCAGGTATAAGATCATTGGAAAATTTCTGTAGTACATAATTTTCTAAAATTAATACATTTTAACAGCTATGACAGCACTAGTATGCTGAAAAGTTGGAAGAGGAAGTGCAAATATCTGAGATGTTTTTGAAACAAAACAGACATATAAATATTTAATGGCAATTAGAAGAGATCAAAACTCTCCAAACTGTATGCACAGAAGGGGGGATCTGTGGCTGGAGGTTTTCTGGTGCTTGATTTGTTTGTTTTATCATACATCTTGCTGCCTATTTATTTCATCTTCCTACTCTGCAGGTTTCCAATTTGTGAAATTGAAATACATACTTCCACATAGTTTCGTTAAACGGCTTTGCACTGTCCTTGGACATATGAAACGGCTAGATATCTGCTACCTTTTTCTCCATAGATCATATTAGAATAGATGAACCTTCTATTTATATGACAGAACTTTATAAAAAACATTCAAAACCATTATTTCAATAAATATTCATATCACAAGAGTTACGAGTACTTTAGTTGAAAATAGAGTTTCATTTGCTATCCTGGGGGACCTAAAAAAGACCTACACACCCAAGTCTGTTCTGAATAAGTAATATAAAGTGATGTATTACATGTTTTATTCTCTAGACCTCTCAAATGGACAACTCCATTTTTTCTCTCTCTGAAGTAGTATCCAGCAGTGCATATGGATACTCTATTTTTGTTCAAAAGCTGCCATTTTGCCCTCCAGAAATTTCTGTGTTAAAAACCAAACCACGGTGGAAAAATGCACCTATTTTTTTTAAAGATGCAGCAGTTTTCCTTTAGAAATTTACTATACTGTCACACAACTGGTTACTCAATATCCCCCTGCATTTAGAAGAACTTGATATCCAAGTGCATTTTTTGAGGTGTCCCTGTTTCGCAAATGGTAGTCTGCAGAACGGTCACTAATAGTCAGGGGAGCCCTGGTATGTCCTGGGTTTTTAGGCATAATACTTAAATCCTAAAAAGTGGAAAAGTCCATGTTTGGAAACCTCAGGTATCTGCAGATGCAATTCTGCCCTCTGACTTCCTGTAAAACATTTGAGAATTATTTTACCTGGTTTTATGAATACCGATCCACTGGATAATAATATTTACATTCGTTTCAGCCTAAGTCCTAATAAGGAGTCTGCTTCTGTCTACTTCTCAGAACAAGCTATCTTTTTTTGAGTAATGTTTATTGGTTTAAAATATGTTAATTTGTTTCAGAGCGTTTACCTGAAGCTTTGAGCAACTCATGTAATGGTTTTGAAAGTACACTTTTCAGCTTTGGGCTTGTCCCTACTGTGCTGTTCTGTGTGATAAACTTAGCTATAAAAAGTCAAGATTTAAAATTTGACATGATTCAGAAGAAGGACTACAATTCGCAGTTCATGCATAAATATTTGTGGGGCCTAATTATTGGAAAGATGTTTTATTCTAACTGAATATCCGGTCTGGACATAATCTCTCCATTGGGTTGTTTTAAATACACACATTGAGTTTTCCAATATAAAAATCTTTATTGAAAAAAAAAAAAAAAGGCTTGAAGCTTGAAGTTATCCAAATTTACTTCTTAGAAGATCTTTCTACCCCTTTATTACATCTTTACAGATGTTCTGGTTAAAAAGAAAATATATATGTATTATCCACAGACAATGTGAAACCATGGAACCGCTAATTTCGGTGTTGCCTTCTAGCTGTTATCCAAGGTTCCTGGTTAGCTTTATCTGTATTGACAGAGGAGATTTGCAATATAGGTCATGCTACTGGTGAAAGAATATTTACAGTCACTGTACTTTTCCTTATCAACAGTGAGAATGACTAGCCACCAGTCACACAAGGGCATGGGGATGCAAAAGGACAACATTGTTCAACATTGTTCATGGGAAAATTCATGTGAACAACAGCTTGTAGTTCATTAAAGAAACTTAGTGGGATTTATCAAGAGACAAAGAGCAATACATGCCAGCAAATAGCATTAGGATTCATACACAATGCTCAGTGAAAGCTGCTAAGTGAAAGTTAAACCTGATTTCCTACATTGCAATTAAAAGAAATAGTGACTGTATTTTGGCCTCGATTTTCAAAGCAACTCACTGTCTTTATGTTTTCCTTTCACTTTGACTTCGAAAGCCTTCCTCTTAATTTTAAGATCTCCTGTAACTTCCTTATAATATTTTAGTCCTGCCTCCTAGCTGCAAACTGACAAAATCTGTTTTTGTAGGGGAAAGCCCAGACAAAATTCTTCTGTGATGCAATATGACTAAAAGATATTTGCTTCATTGATATATTTTCCAAATTAATGATTAGTGAGATCTATTATTCTTGAGTCATGGGTAAATGCTGTTATATTTTCACTATTATTCCTCAACATGATAAATCCCTATTTCAGTCTGAAAGAGAAAGGTGTGTGCTGTAGTTTAAAGTTGTTGTTTTAATTGCGTTCTTTTGTTCTGCAAGGCTCTTTGCTACTGGTTGCATCCAGAAAAATGGGATTCATCTTCTCTTTTAACTAATTCTATCTCATGGTATGATATTTTACAAAAATAATGAAATTGGGTAAAATTTCTTCTAAAATCTGAACTGCATCTTGGGGATTTGTTTGGTTGGTTTCTGGTGGGTTTTGTGTGGGAGGGAGCTGGTAGGATTTTTTTATTATTGGTTTGTTTGTTTGTTCATTTGTTTGCTTGCTTTCTTCTTTTGAGAACGGGGATAGATAATCAGCCCATTTCATCTCATCATTTCATCTGGATTGTAAAAGGAAAGGTAAATTGAGTGATAAATCCACAAACTCTGAGGTAATGTGCTATTAATTTTAAGAAGCAGAGAACATTGAGAAAGAATAAGATTTCATACCACAGGAAATTTTCCCGTTTCCTAAGTGCCTAAGAATGGCTCTAAAGCATGGGAGTTACCTAGACTGAAAACAGTAGGAAGTTTCTACAAATATTAAAATTATTATTTTTTCGTAAGACAATGCATATATATGTTTTGTATACTGAAACAACCTACATGAATTTATGGAAATTAACACAATGAGTATAGGTCCCCATAATTAATTTTTAACAAAGTCTAACTTATGGATAAGGATAAATTGAGTCATTTGTATCACCATTATCCTTTACAATCATTGAGGAGTGCCTACATAAGCTGGTTTTCCTCTCTTTAGCCCAAGGGGGTTTGTTCTTCAGTCAAACACATCATCTCTTAAAAGATGGCACCATCCAATGCAAATCCTGGTGACAATCTTGAAACTCATTTTATCTTCTTAGTTTGCAAAGTTGCATTCAACACCACAAATACAGCTTAGATTATTTCCATTTACTAAAGTAACAGAGTCAATAGACTTATCTCTGTGCCTGTCTGCTCCCTTGCACCCTTTCCTAGTACAGCACAAGTGGATAAAAGGGCTGGAGACAGACACCTAAGTAACCAGCTATGCACTTAATATCTAGCATTATTCCTTCCTCTCTACTCAGAGTAAGCCCTAAACATTTTTAAAATGCTCATTTGAACTGGTTTAACCTTAGAAATAAACGGGGCATCCAAAGTCCACATAAAATTTATGTGATTATGGCTTAAACAATTCTTCTTTTCAGATGTTCTGAAGCTCTCATGATTAAATCAGAATCAATGATTCTTCAGATGTTAATGTTATAAATCAGATTTATCTTTGGACTGATCTAAACACTGATTATTTATAAAGAGCTATTTATTGAACTTGCATTTGAGGTAGAGTAAGAGGAAGTTATATCAGAACAATCCTTCAAATCCATCAACAATAAGCCTTTCTCAAACTTTTAATAGAATTCTGACTGTCGTTATGATAGAGCACCAATATATTGGCTAAAGCAATAATGTGAAATACAATTGTCAGAAGGTATATCAGATTATTTTTATCAAGCATTCTAGGTCTCAGTGTTTTGACATTTAATACTTCAAAATTAGAACTGTCAGTTGTGTCAATCATTTTGGAAGCAGCTCGTCCTGCCATACAAAGCTTTTAAAATTAATTCCTAATACTCTTATAAAAGACTGATCCTTATATTTTAAAACGGGTCACTAATTGTTTTGATGAATCCAAAGGTCTATTTTTTCCTACTTCAAGTCCAGAAAATACGTTTTTTTGAACAGTTTACACAAAGACAACGTAACCACACCATCTGATTTTAGCAGTCATCATCTATTGCCTCTGCCTCGGCTAACGTGTACCAAATAGTGTTGTTCATTTTTTATACCCTACTGATCATTAATTTGCATCATAGGAGCATTTGAATCTGCTGGTCTAAGTATAAATGTGAAGGAAAATGCAGTCCCTTTCTTTAAAAGGGACTCCTGAAAACCAAAATATCTCACACAAGCAAGAGCATCAACAGCAACAGTAATTATAAAGACAACAAAGATAAAAAAGAGGTAAATGAGGAAGCTAAGATGTCAGTACAGCTTCACTGCACATTTCTAATAACAGTTGTCTTCATTCTCTTTTTCTGTGCTAAACCTCTGTACAGATTATATTCTCAGTCATGTCTTATATTAGTTGATAAATTACTGGAGCCCCAAGATGGTGTTCATCACCTGATCATTTACAGCCTCTAAGTACATGATCTGATGATCTGCCTTCTGCATGAACTTAGGAATAAAGTTTATTATATTTTCTTTTCAGTACCATTTACTGTTATCAGTAATTTTTGACAACCTGTTGCATTTCTTTATCCCTCTTGCATAAAGAACATGTATTTGCTATTTACAAATATAAATGGTTCTTACCATACATAGCATTCCAGTAATATTTTTCTTATTTCATATTATTGTCAAAACCCGTACCACAGGTCTTGAAATATCTTGAAATATAATTAATAAAAATTTGCCCGTTTTTCTCAATATCAATGAATGAAAAATAATACTGCAATATGCAGTGATCTCAATGAAATGGACCAGAGGCAGTATTTCATAACAGTAGGAAATAACAGTTTGTTTCTTCTCAGATCTCTTAATCAAAGGACAATAATTTTGTCTGGCCAATAATAAAATTATAATAAAAGGACAATAATGCACAGAATCTGGGTCCCAGATGGAAAGATTTTTCTGTCTTTGCACAGAACCAACAGAATAGTACAGAGTACAGGACACCAGAGAGAATCAGCCTGATTTACTTCAACAAAGACTTCCAGATAGAGTCACTGTATTTCCAATTTACCTAAGTACCAAAAAATACAAAGTGAGACTCAGAGCAGATGAGGGAGTCCAAGGAGTCTCAGCATCCTAGGCTCTTCTTTATTCCAAGTTATCCATTGGATATATCTTTATTATATTTATTCCTTTATATTATCTTTATTCCAAGTATCCATTAGGTACTAATTTTTCCAAAGAAACCCACTAAGGACTTTTCAACTTATGCAAGTAAGTACTGGTTTCCAAAATAAGTTGCTCTAATATTTTAGCACCAATTTAAGACTTAATTTCTCATGCTGCAACTAGGTTATTTTAAAAAACCCACATATTTATTTACCTTTCCCCTCCTTTTGGATAGCATTTGGACTGATGCTTTTTTCTTCAGATAACTTTTCTTGTAAATACACAACAGAACAGAAAATACAGCAAAATCTCCCACATACACTGACAGGCCAAAATTAGTATTAAAGGAATAAAATGGAATAACCACACTGACACTGAGCCATTCTGAAACGAGTGGGTTTAGAATATTCAGATATTTTCTGTACCCTTAAGTTATGGAAAACAGACAATTTTTTCTGTGGTGTACTTGATAACTTTCTAAACAAATAATTAGTTAAATATTCAATATTAGCTAAAATATGGGAAAAAATATGGTTACTGAAAGAAAATATTATCCTGAAAAAATTGGTAAATGCTCAACTTTGACATTTCATCTTGCAAAAAGTGATGGAACAAGATATTTCAGAGATGTATTTTCTTCCCCTGAAAATTGTAATGGTGCCTTAACTGAAAGATAAGAACAGTTACTATTTGGGTTTCGAGGTGAGCAGATGTAGCTAGAAAAGTAATTATTCCATAAACTAACTGAAATAATAAACAGTACAAAGAGGTGGAAGAACTGTTGTTACTATTAATATTATTAATATTACTATTACTATTATTATTATTTTGTTATTATTAGTAGCAGTATTACTATTACTATTACTATCACTGCTATTATTATAAATATTATTAAAATTAAAATTTAAATATCAGGTTATATTATTGGACAAACAGATCATTCACGTCTTTGCAGGACCAGGCTTTGAACATCGTCACTGCTGCTGCTGTGATTCTTGTGTTAGAAGGAAGGAGTGCAATCATTAATTTGGGAATTGGCCAGACAATTAAAGACACCAGCTTTCTTTAATGGACTGTATAAAGTTCGAACATTAAGTTTCTGTAATTTAAGATAGTCTTAATCAAAAAGCTTGTTTTGTTTGCAGTTTTTGTAAAGAAGATGAATTATCTAAATGAGCAGAATTTGAATGTTTAACTTTCATGCTACTTCTACTGGTTTAATTTTTATTGAAGTACATGATAGATATCATTAAAATTAAAATTAATAATTAATCAGCTAAAAGTAGCTTTTCCTAGCTGTTTTTTGATTAAATTATGGAAAAAAAAGAAAACTAAGTATTTAAAATAAACCACTTCCAGTATTAGAAGGATGAGTATTAACTTTAACATTAAGTTATACATGATTTCTTACAAATTTGGGGGTGTTCTTATATTTTCTCCTGTCCAAAAAGTAAAACAGATTTTTCTTTCAGTTAACAAAAAAAGGGAAGGAAAGATGGAGAAAATTTTACTTTCCTCTGAGAAAGTAATTTCAGGTTTTTCCCTTCATTTTCTCAGAGGATTTCTGGGAGGTCTAAAGATGATTTAAAGTACTTTTCATTCCTTATAAATAATTCCCCAAAGGTTATAAGGGCTTTTGGGTTGTTCAGATGGGAGGACATACTCTAGGTGTTATTATTTAAATACTACATTATGAAGTGGTTTACATTTATAACCATGCATGCATAATCAGTTACAGCATTTCTATTAAAACTAGTAAGAACCAACTGACTAAATACAAACTTGTGAAATGGTTGTAATATTTCATGTATAAAAATATTCAGCACTTAATTATAGTTGGAGTACAATATATTTGGAACATAACAGAATCAGAAAAAGTGAGTTAAAACCTCACCAGTTCAGTATCAACATAAATATTTCTTCTCAATTTTTGTGATATTGCCATTTCACTGTTGTTTCAGTCTAGAGAGTTCACCGTTATAAAAAGGTCACTGCATATCCTTTGAAAATTTAGAAGTTATGTATCCTAAAGAAGCATAGGGAGTATAAAACTTATTCTGATTTTCCAAGAGTATGAATCAGCTTGAATCCAATATTTGGTTTTTGGGTATAAGAATATGGATATAAGAATATGGATATAAGCAAGAAGAAAAAAACAAAGATGTTGTGAGACCAGTAATACTACCCCTAAATCATCATCTACCTGGTGTCTCCTAAGTGGAATACAGAATATAGAGTATTCAGGGAAAAGCTGCTTATCGAGACCTAAAATTGGGCATTAGGGTCTTTCATTTCAGGCGCTGTTCAAAATTATTCATTCTTTTAATGATGCTGGCCTGTACCCTGTAAAAATATTTATTGCAGTTGAGACCATTGGAAGCTAGACATTAAGTAGGTTTATTCTTTCCAGGCCCTTTTCACCTTCATTAGCACAGCATGAAATTATGTTGATTTTTAAATTAGCATGCATCTTGAGCTATGATACTGTGGCATACTGAGGAGGTCATAGCTTTCAAAATTTTTCTAACTGCTTCCTGAGGACATGTTGTGACCCAAATGAATCTCAACTACCATTGACTTGAATAATTCTTCTTTTCAATATCAAATACCACTGTCACCTCAAAATAAAAAAACAAATAACCAAAAGAAATCCCTACCAACCAAAAATATTCTTTTTTTTAGAAGTTTGAAACTGTTTCTAATCAAGGATATGAATTTTTTTTCCTAATTAGAGCAGTGGTATATCAAAAGAGATATTATTTCTTCCTATGTAATACATCCCACAGAAAAAGCAGGTATCTTGGTGATTTCTTGATTATCAGCTTTACTGCTACAACACTAAGCTACAGCTCTGCTAGCATGACAAGAAAAACAGAGGGGTAAACTAATATGGCCAAACAGAACTGTTTAAAGTTTCTTTATCATCTGAAGGCAAACTGAGAATATCCAGTTGCTTAGCTGTATTTCAGTGTAATGATTTTTTTTATACTGAGCTAATTCTGGCTTTAAATTTTGGGAGAGCTTGTGCATCAATAATTTGCATTATCATCTCTGGTGTCACGTGATGGGAAGGCTAAGACTTATCCCAAATCACTGGTATTTGGCTTAAGACTACATCTACTCAAAATCAATTATAAATAAAACTTACTGAGATTATTTGGGGCAGAGCAGACTTGAGGTTAAAAGCATTGTAGAAACTCACTCATTTTGTTATGCTTTATTTTTGCTATATTTTATGCTGCTGTCTTTTACTGAAGCTGTACAAGACTCATCAAGACCATGAATAAAGATGTATTTAGCTACAAAAAGCACTTGTGTGAACATAGCATTAATGCATTTTAAGATACCTGTATACAGCATTAGGGAAGCAGAAACTAACAAAATAGCTAATTTGACAACTCATTAACAGTAAGAAACTATTAAGTATTCTTTACAGTTCTGTCAGGTGCTTTGTGTCAATGAATAAACAGCTAAAAATTGCTATTGCTGCATTATTACTTACAAATGTCTTAAGTTTTATATCATTATAATTGCTGAGTGGTTTTCAGTTTACCGATTTCACAGTTTACAAGCTTTTTAATGGTGTTACTAACAAGGACTTTACACTTCAAATTTCTGGTTTATCATTTGCCTTGTTTTATCATTTAGCACAATTAAACCCTGTCATTAAATCAAACAGCCTTTTCCAGTTATCCACTCAGTGCCTTGCTGGAAAAGGAATCACTTCTGTCACAACTGCAAAAAGTTTGATTGCTGTGAAATATTGCAGCAATCTGTCCAGGTTCTGCTCATATACTTCAAAATCTGTCAAGCCTACCTTGCCCTGGGAAATAAACCTTTTTCCTGAAGATAAATCTACAATACTCTTGAAACTGTTGGTTTCAAGTGGTTGACGTATTTATTTAAAGGTGTTTTTCAGCCTCTGAGAAGTTTACATTCATGTAGCCTGAATTATCAACTAAGCATTTAATTATGACACTAAAATCCTACAAACCTGAACAGATGTCTGTTAAGTAGAACATACAGTGAAAATTTGTATTCACAAACTACATAAATGTCAGCTAACTGAAAATCTGTAAAACGGGCCTCTCTTCATGATGAGTTAATCCTCTAGATTTCTCTTGTTCTAGTTTTTCATGCAACACTTCTCAGCATTAAGATGAATCTTATACACAGTTTGAACTTACAAGGAAGTTTTGTTCTTATTACATGCTATCCTGCTCTATTACTAATTGGCAAAAAATTGAATTAATTTTACTCAAGTGAAGTCTGTTTTGCCTGTGGCAGTAATTCATAAGCAATCTTCTGGTCCATATCTTGACCCACAAGTCTTTTCATTACATTTTCTAACCATGTCCTGCAGAGAAGAGGGAGTGAAAGAGTAGCTTGGTAAGCACCTGAAAACCAGCTAAATTCAATGCCCCACTCATTTCAAAACTTGTGGACCAATTTCTCCATTTGCGAAAACAGGTAAAAGTGTTTGTCAATAAACCTCTGAGACCAATGCCTACTTTTTGCTATTGCTGTTGAATGATGTGGAAAACATTTCACAATCTTGGAAACAAAAAATATAAATCTTCAAGACTGAAACAAAAGTCAGTAAACTCTCTACTGCCTTAAGGAGGAAATTATAAACTCCTTGTCTTTGTTTGTGCTTAATGAAATCCCTGAGACTATTTTGTAAAAATCTTGCTTACTTTGTAGCTCTAATTCAGATTAAGTGATGAGCAATGGCTACAGCGACATGGCCCAGAAGTTCCAGAAAAAATTGTGTTTGCCTTTTCCATTGCTTTTGAGGTCAGATTTTCATTTATACTAAAGTTTTCTAACATTCTCTTAACAAACAAGGAAAGTCCAAAGTGTCTAATTTACTCTCTCAAGGGTCAAATGCAGAGAGATTTTTAGCATTTCTGACAAATACCTGTCTATCCTAGTGACAGAAATTATACCAAGACTGATTTACCTCCTGGTAGAGGCTGAGTCGCTCACCCTGTTTGTAATTCAACTCCTTGGCTGAAAAATGGAGAAAACCTCCGCTGTCCCAAAGGTTATTTAAAAGTTACATGTGATGAGGTATAAACTAAATAACAACTTAATGGGAACAATTTGTGACAGTGACTATATAGACTAACAGTGAACAGTGAATCGGTAATTGTTTGCTATAAGGAAGGTTCTAATCACCCTGTGTGATCTGTAGATGCTTTTAGAACCAGATAAAATAACCTAATACGTCTCCTTCACAGAGTACACTGGCATGCAGATTTGTGCAGGAGCAGACAGTGCATAAAGGAGGATGCGAAACTCTCAGTCTGAGCTTTATAGTCTGGCATTTTATGAAGAAACTGAACCGGTTCATTGTATATAGATTATTCTGTGCTATGGAACAAGAAATAAAATTTTAGTAAACATGACTTCATTAGTCATAATGAAATCCTCCATCTTTTCTTCTAATTTGATAAGGACTACTCTTCTAGACTAAGAAGAATATGAATTTCATGAAGCAAGATTTAAACAGATGAGTCACAAGGCAGGAAAAGTGCACAGACATTTCCATGTGATTTATTCTGCTTTTAAAGACTTTATTAGAAATAAAAAATATTTTACTTGTCTTTATTTCTTAAAAGCAAATTTGATATTATGCAGTAATATCTCTTTGGTTCAACGTTGTAGGGAAAAAAAGACATCTTCTTTGGTTTGCTTATAATTAGGAAAAAAAGGAAACAAAAGCAAATGTTTTTCTTGTATGTGGAAAGAAAATAAACAAATTTTGAATTGCCAGGGGTTTTTTTAAGCTGCAGAGCACAGCAAAGTACATTTTTAAAATAAGGGTTTCAAAATCAATAATCAAAAGATAGTGTAAAACCACAATTTTAGAAGTTGCTACCTAATACCTACCTATCATCTGTTTTTAAAATGCTTTAGAAATATTTTTATTACTTGAGATTTACTACATAAATAATTCAAACTAAGGTATTTCAACAGCCTCTGTCTCCATTTTTACCTGAGTTCTCACTCATTTAAATCAGATTATACCCAGAAAAGAAAGGGGTTTTTTTTGTAGCTAATAGCATTATCTCCACTTTTTTATTGCAAATTCAAGCTTCTTTATATTTCTCTCGTTCCACTCACAGTAACTATTTTTTATGATGCCAATTTTTCCGTAGACTTTGGGGAAACTGTTAGTAATTATGTAACACAGTATCACATGAGTTTCCCACACTCATATCTGTACTACAGAGCATGTAAAAGCAATTGTACTTTTTCCATGGCAGAAAGCAAAAGAACAGATCCATTCAGGGCTGTTTTTCTGCCAGTTTGTTAGTTTTGATATGGAATTGGGCAACCAGAAATGTTAATATACATGTGATAGAATCATAGAATCAAGAATGGTTTGTCTTGGAAGAGACCCTAAAGATCATCTAGGGATGATCCAACTCCTCTGCCATGGACAGCGACATCTTTCACTAGACCAGGTTGCTCAAAGTCCCATCCAACCCTGCCTTGAAAATTTTCAGTGATGGGGCATCCACAATTTTTCCAGTCCTCACTATCCTCACAGTAAAGAATTTCTTCCTAATATGTAATCTAAACCCACCCTCTTTCAGATTGAATCCATTCCCCCTTGTCCTGTCACTACATGCTCTTGTAAATAGTCACTCTCCACCTTTCTTTTTGGCTCCCTTCAGGTGCTGGAAGGCTGCAATTAAGTCATCCTAAAGCCTTCTCTTCTCCAGGCAAAACAATCCTGATTCTCTTGGCCTTTCCTCATAGGAGAGGTGCTCCATCCCTCTGATCATCTTGGTGGCCTCCTCTGGACTCACTCCAACGGGGTTCTTGTGCTGGGGACCCCAGAGCTGGATGCAGGACTCCAGGTGGGGTCTCTTTAATTGGCTTCACTTGGACTTTCAGTTACTGACAGTTTCTCTTGAAGAAAAAGTGCAGAACACTAAATCTAGAGCCTGCGTGATATAGAGGAGTCCTGACTTCACTGATATCCTAGTGGACACAAGGTATTCTGTATTCCTTGGTGTACTATTGTCCATTGCTCCCTCAAAATTCTGCAAAAGGCTGGACTCCAGAAGGTGGATGATAAAATAAAATACCTGTGTGTTCCCTTTATTTAGTAGAATTAGCCCCGTAATGCATTAATTCCTTGCTTAAAGTGTGCTAATACTGCTGAATATTCAGACCTTGTAAGTCATATTGTAGAATAGTAGAGACGATTTAGGTGATAGCTTAACTTAAACTGCACATTAAACTTGCAAAAGAAATATAAATGTTTCATTTTATGTTGTAGTGAATGTACTTAAGTAATGTGTCTTCCTGTGTAAAGTCAAACCAAATGAATAACTTAATGCTGAACTATGTTGATGTCTATTAGACATTGGTGAACGAGTGTTTGAAAGGAAATGGGAGGTAATTAAACAGTAACTGTATTTACAAATATAGAAAACTATTTCTGCTATTCTGCAAGTGGTGATTTAATGCAGCCTGTTTATTAAATACCACACTGCGACCTGCACTAGTTTTCACTACAGTATAGTAAAAGTACAATCACTCTTTCTTTGCCAAGAAAGATAGGAAAGGGCTCAAACAGCTGATTAGTT
Organism: Edolisoma coerulescens; assembly: GCA_013397115.1. Taxonomy (NCBI): domain Eukaryota; kingdom Metazoa; phylum Chordata; class Aves; order Passeriformes; family Campephagidae; genus Edolisoma; species Edolisoma coerulescens. The sequence goes on along the minus strand of VWZW01006100.1, from coordinate 96,546 downwards.
CAACTTCTGCTGTATGGAGCCAGTACAGCTGAAGTAGGAATGTGAAACTGGCAAGAGAAGTCCTGATTTTTGCTTTATTGGTAGACAGATAACTAAATAGATAGATGGGTAGGTAGGTAGGTAGGTAGATAGATAGATAGATAGATAGATAGATAGATAGATAGATAGATAGATGGATGAAGTAAGAAACAGGGGATATGTTAAATGGGTTAGAATTTGATAATGAATAGGAAACAGAATAAAATTCAATTGTAAAGCAATCTAATTTACACCAAAGCAAATGCCCAAAACCAATTTTTTCCTCCTGTTTTTATTATAAAGGAACATCCAGAAGACAGCTTAGAACAGATTTTGAAGGCAGGATAGTGTATTATGTAGGAGAAAAATGTAGCAGAAGAAAGGCAATCACACCATTACCAAGCAGTGGGTCTTTGAGCAGTGTGGGTCTGCTTTTCTTCTCTGCATTTTATGGCTGTCACCACCTTTGTGTCCTTTTGCACCCAGGTGAGGGGGCCCATGTCCACCCACCTTTACTGTTTCCACTGGAGGATAAGCATTCGTTATAGGGCTCCTACTATGAAATTATTTTTTTATCCAATGCGTTCTCAACTGAATTTTCCTGGTTTTGTTTTTTGTTTTGTTTTGTTTTGTTTTGTTTTGTTTTGTTTTGGTGTTTTTTGGTTGGTTTTTGTTTGATTGGTTTTTGGTTTTTTGGGGGACTTTTTTGAGGTTTTTTTTTTGCTTGATTGTTTGATGAGAAGTCCTGTTTTCCTATGCGGTCCAATTCTGAATGTCTACTTGAAGAAGTGGTCTTTCTGCAGGCAGACATGTTTGGTTTGATGAGAAATAAGTTATAAAACAAATCCCCAATGTTATACAGCATAAGCAGAATTTCCCAGAACTGAGAAACATATAGTAGTGAACACCATTCTTCCTCACAAGTCCTGTGAGAATAGTACTTGTCATACAGTTCAGTGTTGCTAAATAAATATTAATTTTATTGTTTTGATAAACCTCCATCTGACTTGCATTTTTTTTCAAGCAAAGTAGAATAATTATGTGTTATCTTTGCAAATAAGCAGAATGTTAATTAGGCAGCATTGTTCTGAACACCCACTTCACAAAGTTGTCTTTGGTTTTGTACTGATTTCAGTTATCAAAGTAGCATTTTCATGTGATGCTGATACTGAAGCAAAATTTGCACAGGATGTTTTTGTGATTCATTTGGAAAACGATAAAAACTTTCAGAAGTATTCACAATTATATATTTGAGTAACTAGAAAAATGGCCAGTTCTTTGAAGTAATCATTTTGCCTTGGTCTTTGGAAGACCCTGTCCAAAACGGGGAAGATAAAATTGTTGATACAGAAGGCTGAGAATCTTTGTTGTAAAGAGCAATTTGACAAAGTAATATCATTATATGTATTAAAACAAAATAGATTGTATCTCAAAGTGCCTCTAACAAACCATTTTAGTTCTATCTTTTATGTAAAGGGGTCACAAGATACTGCTATCTTTAATCACCATATCTTCGTACATGCTCTTTTTCTCTTTTGCACAAACGAAATATGTTTCAAATACGTGACAGATTTTGTCTCAAAGTGGAAAGAAGAAAGCTAAAGCCTAACAGGGTTAAAACTAATAAAAGGAAAGGCAAAAGAGTCAAAGAGGAATGAAAACCAGATTAAGCTCTGAAGCAGCAGGAGGAAGTGGCAGCAACAGCCATATTGTGAAGTGCCATAATGAGTGGTGACACAAACGAAAAATAGTCTTCAGGAGCAGTGAGTGACCCCAAGACTTTTACTGAAGCACTGTAGGAGGATGCTTTAGAGTGACAATTTCTAAGTGTCATATCCTGAATTATAAGGATTTTCATCGCTAGAGCCTAGTTTTAAAAAGCAACAGGAACTAGATCCTTCAAAAGACATTTGCTACTTTCTCAGAAATATTAACAGGGAAAAAGTTGTAAACACTGAGAAAGCCCTTGTCCTCGTTTTCTTCTTCACATTTTTGTCTTCATGAGCAACTTTTTATTAGCACAGTTAGATGTCTCTCCAGAAGCAGTATTTTAATAGATAGGAGTCATAGAGCATTTCTCAGAAGTGACACTTTGAGTCATAGAGTGGAAGTTACTCAGAGAGTCAATTAAACTCAGGGATACGGTTAAACTTTGCAAGCATCTCAAGAAGAGATAAAATAATGGTACATTTTAGAAAGGAAAAACTATTCAATTTCAATTTAAGAGAGATTGATTGCTTCCTCTTCAAGCTGAGCTATTTCTTTTCCCTTTCTCCTGGATAAATATTGAAGAGAGAGTATTTTAGAATCACTTAGAAAAATAATTATGCTTGAATATTAAATTTCATAAATAAGATGCTAAGCACTGATCTCTGGAAAATATTTAGTCATCTATACAATGAACTATAATAAGAATATTCTTCTAGCAAAACAGCTTTAGATCTAAAGTCACATCCAGTGAGAGAGAAAAGGACAAAGTTAGAAGCATTCAGCTAGAACTTGAAAAAAAAACAAACCAAAAACCTTTTACTAGGAAATATCTCTGAAGGATAATTCACATTTTTGATTTTTGAAGTGATGGATTTATGAAAGAAATAATAATTCTCGTGCCATCATTTCCTCCTTCTCATCCTAAGTGTCAAAAGCGTGGGAGAATTTGTGCTACTGATGCTATCTTTCTGTACCCTGAGACTGCTGACATGTTAAAACTGTTATAATGCATTTTTTGATCCCTCGTGAGTTGCACGGTTCAACCAGTTGCTTAACTGATCCCATGAGATTTGTAGGCAGGAAAAATGTATTTGGAGTCACACAATACCTGATACTGAAGTTCTTATTATTCTTTTTTAACTGTTATTTTGTCCAGGAAAATTTAAGACAAACCATTATTATTAAAATGAATGCTAGAATTCTTTATTTATTTCTGATAACTCAGACATGTAATGAAGCTTTGGATGCTACCTGTATAATTTTTAAAAAATGTGAATGCATTAAAATTTAGTGCAGGTTGAAGAATGTTAACATTTTGATGCTTTTTATTAAAAAAAAAGACTGTTACACTGAGATCATAACAAGGTTTAGAAGTCCACTAATAAGACAATATTTTTATGCTTTTAATTTGGGAATTTTTAATTTTGTATGTCTTCATTATCCATTTTCAATTTTTCTAATGTCCACACACACAGAAATTAGGAAAAAAAAAAAACAAACCTGAAGGGAAACATCATTGCAGTTTTTTAAAAGGATAGAAGGAAGAGCCAAGGAAGATCACAGGGTAGATCCTCAGGCCAGCGTGTTAAGGCACATGCAAGACAAGGAGGTCTGACACATGGCTTCAGTAAAAGCAAATTTCTTCTAACCAGCCTGGTGGTCTTCCAGGATGAAGGGACTAAACAAGTTGACAGATGTCATCTACTTAGCCTTCTTTAAGGCCTTCAGCAGGATCCCACATGACATCGTCATCTCCAAACTGGATTTGGAGGGTGGGCTGCTCTGTGGGTAAGGAGTTGGCTGGCTGGATTGGAATGGAGCCTGGTGGCAAGTGCTGTCGCTCGGCTGGATGGGGCCCTAAGCGACAAGGTCTAGTGGATGCCATCCATGCCCATGACGGGGGTTTGGAACAAGATGGGTTTTAAGGTCCCTTCCAAACCAAACCATTCTATGATTTTGTGAGATGCAGATATATTTGTATTGCAGTATGACCACTGCCCAAAGCTTGTTAGCATCTAGACTAACACTAATAACAGTTTTAGTTACTGTTTCTTTCTCCCTCTTCCTTTGCAGCAAGTTGTCATACACATGGGATATCTTCACAGACAGACTACACAAGCATGATTCCTCAAAGGCCCAGTGAAGAAGTAATCGATAATTAAAGACTACATACTCCATTGAAAAGTGAGCCTTACAGACTCAAAGGCTGGTAGAACCTTTCTGAACAGATGTCCTACTGTGATAAAGTGATTTTTAATTGGTCTTTTAATACCTATGAACAGCAGTTGGGTTTGTAAGTCAAGGATGTTCTGTCATTCTAGTAGGACATCCTCGAAAATACCTTTTCTCTGTCTACATCATAATCACATTTATCATAAACAGATCACAATCAGCTAAGATTTAAAGGAGTAAAGATTTTTTGCTTCATTTGCTCTATGGTTATTACAAATATAACAAGCCTATACTTCAATTCGTGTAGAAATACACCTTTGTTGCTCAGCTCTCAAAAAAGCAGTACATGATAAGCCTATTCTGAAGCTTCTTTTGTATTATCTAGTTTTTTTCCCCCCTAACAAATATTACCTACTAAAAATTGACCAGAATAATTAATATTTCCAGAAAGGCACCAGTGTCGTAGGTACAGGCATGTACCATCTGAGCAGACAGCATTTGGAAAGACCTAAGGAAGCAAGTAACGCCGCTGATCAGGAATAGTTAATATATTGCTTTCAAAAAAGTATTTCTAAAAGACCGTTCATATGCTAGGTAGAAAACACACTGTCATGAATGAATCTTATCACGTGCTCACTAAGCATGTGCAAACATGAAAGGTTCAGCCCCATGAACCCTCTTGCTGTAACTGATTGCTGGGTTTCAAAACTAAAACCCCTCAGAAGGCTCACAGTTATTGGAAGGGATCAAAACACATTCTTATACTACACATTAAAGAGAAATTTAATTATTTTTATAGGATCCTTGGTTTCTATGGAAAAATAGATCAATAAAATCTGAGACTCTCAGCTGTCTGGAAGAGCTTCAAATTTATCTGAAATCTCACAATTAATGTATTTTTAAAAAAAAAGTTTCAGCAGGAATATTTGCTAAGTACTGCTGCTATGCAGGTAAGCCATATGGCACTTACGGGTGATGAAAACCATGAGAAAGTAACGTTACTAAAACTAATTTTACAAATTATGAATATTTATACTGAAAGCTTGAGAAGTTTTTTGAAAATATGCTTCACCATATTTCTATTCTAAATGAGGCATTTGCTTCCCAGTATATCAGCCTTCTTTAATCGAAGGTGCATTTATTTTCCTTTTTCAGCACTTGGCATGAGAGCTTTCTACGCCCGCTCATCAGCTGGCATTTCTTGGCATTTCAATAAATTGATCTCACCAGTTTACATCACAAAAGTATTTTGTCTCCTAATGTTCAGCAAATGTTTCTTCAGTTCTCTTACATAAGGTATAGGACTTAGCAGTAAAATCTCATTAACTTACTTGAATTTGCTATGAAATCCTCATACTAGTATATGTTTCTCTGCACTCAATACCTCAGTGATAAGATGAAAAATAAAATCATTCTAGTTTAAGTAAAAGAATTATATATGTTCTTCTGCATTTAAGCAGCAACTTCTGAGTAGCTAAGATTTAGATAAAGAATGCAACATGTAAACCAAATTGCATTTCTAATTTGTTTGCTGGTGAAAAAAAAAAAAGGGGGCTAAACCTTAAAATGTTTACCTGATCAGTAGAAAATCAACAGTTTCTAAGCTATTATTTTGCTGAGGAAGTAAGACATCTGGTTATGCAGAAAATGCATCAATTATTAGAAACTAAAAAAACCCTTCAGAATGCAGAATGAGAAAAATTACTTTAACACAGGTAACTAATTTTTAGAGATACTAAGAGGATTAAAGCTACTCAGGGCTTTTAGTCACACATTTATCACTGATTTACAGAGTTTGAAAGAAGAACAATATAACAGCCAAGGGACTGAAAGTAATATTCAGTGAAGCTGTTCAGGTGGCTAGGTTTTGTGATCATTTGATTAATCTGTTTCATTAATTAATCTACCAACCAAGTTAGTGCTGAATTTGTCAGCAGGAAGAAAAGTTAGCCTCCTATTTTTAAATAGTGAACAAATGTCTCTTTTTAACACAGTAATTAGCAGCATGCTGTGCCCTCTGACTGATGACTCAAGCTGTTCCCATACGGACCTCTAGGATGACGGTGGTTTTTTCTGCCAACCTACAATTCTGCTAAGCAAGGATGCCCCCATGGCTGGTCTGGACACCAATGCCACCCCCCACCCACCTGCCCAGCACCTGGACATTGCCTCCTGCCCAGGGCAGAGAGGCTCTTGCTCACTGTGTGTCCTCACGTATCACGTACTGTGAACGGACACCATGGTCTTTCCCCACATCAGTCCTAACTCCAAAACACACATCTTTTCCCATGCTTGCTGTTTGGAGATGGTGGGGTTTATAGTCATTCCTTATGCCAGTCCAATAGCAAATATTTGGATTTTGTCAGTTCTTTCTCCTACTAACCTCATCCCTGCCAACCTTATTTTTGCAATAATTTATCCTAACCTCTTCCAAAATTGACCGTTTCTTCATTAAAATTGATGAAAACATTCAGCTAAGCATAGCAAAAAGTATTATAGGAATGATCTTATGTTAATTAACTTAAAAAAAATATTAGTTCATAAATTACTTAAAACTGGGAAAAAATAATTAGGATTATTTTATCTGATCACGTTGTTCTCTGGGAGATGTAATTTGAGATTTTTTTTTGCTTGGATGAAACATTAACATATTTCTGTTCCAAAGTGTGGCAAAGATGCTCAGTTTTAAACAACCTGAATATTGAGAAAATGGAAGATTTTGCCCTTTTATCAGTCTGTGACAGTAAAATCAATTTAATGGTAGTATATCCAACTGTATGTTTTTAAGGTATCCTCCTGACTTTTTTTATTCTTAGTTCAACTAGATTTCAAGTTGTTCTTGGGGTATTTTTAAACTGGTACTCACTGTACACAAATCAAGTTGAAACCAAAAAATACATTTATTTTCTCAATTCTCAGGTATTTTTGGCTAAGGAAAAACTTAAATTTGATGATCTGATCAGCTTTGAATATTGTGAACAACTAACTTTGAAATAAAAAATAGGAATTAAAAATGTGAATATATGCACATTGATTTTAAGTACTAAGTGCTTTCCAAACCATCTCTTTGTATCACACTATTTTAGTGATTCTTCACACTTTGCATACTTTTAAAAAAGTGCCTAATAAATGATTCATTATGAAAATGTTTAATATTCTAGATATAGATGGGGTTTGTCTTATTATATTGCTTCTCCACAAGCTGATTTCAGCAATTCCTATGCAACTCACCATTTTTTAACAAATCCTTAAATGCCACACAAATATGTTACACTGATGGTGGTCCTACAGGTGTCATTCCAAACTGAAGTTGTTTTTACTTTCCATTTTTATTTTCTGGGTCAAACTATTGGCCTTTTGTATCAGATTCTGACTTAGAACCCTATCTATCCTGAGATTCACAGAAGGATCCCATCTTTCTCTTCATAATGACAGCACAGATGGTGCCTGTGGTGTGATGTGGCTGTGCTGAGGCTTGCTGGCCCCTCACAGAACCTCATCGTGCATGCCAGACTGGCCGTGCAATAGCACTGGCCATGTGGTCAGAACTACCAAGATATTGCCCAGCCTAATCAGAGCCACTGTTCTAAACAAGCTTCTGGAGTACCTTCCCCTAAAAGGTTAAATGCTTCTCCTTCCCCACCTGTCACTCACGAAAATACCCGCATAGGAAAGAGATGAGGAAAACAGGGGACGAGCAAAAGCTTCAGGTCTGTGTGCACACATCAAGCACATGACACTCGATATCTGTCTGCAGGGAGGTGCCTCGCTAGTACAGATCTGAACTGCTGGTTGTGTGTCGAATGGCTTATCTCAAACACCATGTGCTGCGCTGTGAAAGGAAGATGAAGCAAGATGATTTCCTTTGAGGGGAATTGGAGGAATCAGTATCTCTGATTTTACATGTAAGGTAGTTATGTTGAATTCTTTTTAGCCTATTAAAGAGGGTAGTAGACAACAGAATTGCATAGAGATTGCCACAAGAGATCATAGACCTGCCACCCCCCTGCCCATATAAGTTGGTTTATGGTTATGCGTACACAATGTACGCCAGATCGTCTGAGAAGGAATTTGAACCTATCAAATATTTTCAAAGCTGTAGTGCTGATAGAGAGAAAAGTTCGATAATATTCATGGACTGAATCCTTTTTAAGTTGAAGGAGCTGGTTTGGTTCTGGACCTAAATAATTTTTATTACTTTTATAACCTATCTGTTAACTGAAACAGCCTGTCCCCAAAACACACTGCTCATTCTTATAACTTTAGTGCTTTTGACTTTGAATTCTTTGTTCATTTAAAGCAGATGCTTTACCTACAAACAGTTTGGAAATGGGAAAGTTGACATTGCAAATGGAGAGGTCTTGAGTTTGTCTCAAAATAGCAGATGGCAACTCTGTATGAGAAACATATTTGGGAAATGTTTCCTTTTTGCCTCTTGTACTAGTTGCTACAAACCTGCTTGATTTCAAGGATAAATGCAAATCATTCTGTTTGATTTGAACACAGATATATTGTAAGACTATCCAATTTCAGCTAGAAAGGGAAGCATTTTTTATTATCTGCCTCTTTTACATAATGTTGTAAAAACAGTAAAACTAAAATAACAGTCTGCAACTAGGAGGAATCAAAGAATCCAGCATGAAGTCAGGTACACAGTCTGCAAAGTGGTAATTAGCACATGGAGGTGCAAGAACAGATCAGCACTGACAAGGCGGTCTAATGTGTGAAAAGATCAACCCTTCTTGGCCAGAATAGCCTCCCTCCACAGAAACAGTGTGTCTAGATGCCAGCTCCAACATAGTGGAGTATGCTGAAGGGAAATTTTCAGTTTTCTTGGGCTCCCTTGTTAAAGAGCTCTAGAAGCTACATCTTGACCAAAAGACTAAGAAGCATCCCACATAATGAATGTCAGGAGTAAAGTGTAAGACCAGAGGTATCATAAATCCAAGGCTTCACTGGTGTGTTTAATACTTGGAGTTTAATTGTCAGCAGATTAGTTGTCTGGTACCTGATGAGAAGTTAGTATATTTGAAGTCTTGGGAGTTGCTCATTTTCTCAGTCTCAGGAAACTTCCATCAAGTTTCCAACAATACCAGATGGAATTCTGGTCTTTCAGTTACATGCCACATTTATGAAACTAAGTGAATTGATGGTAAAAACTTCTTTAATTATGAGTTCCTACTTCTTTACTTAACACAAAAATAAAAATCACTGTTATGCTGCTTATGATTTAAATTATGTAAACAATTTTTACTATTTTATAAGAAATGGTCTCCAAGTTGGAATATTACCTACCTTTCAACTGATATCTCTTTAACAGTCTTGTATTTTAGAGGTAAAATATTTCAGGTAACATGAGGGGAATACTCTTACCAACAGCTATGTGGTAAGAAAAGCTCCTCAGAGAATAGCTGAACAGGTGACCACAAGGTTTTGCACTAAACATTATGCAATAAACCACATTATGCATTAAACAACTCTTTTCTAAGCACAGAAACTACAAGCATCTCTTCCCCTTTACAATCCAAGAATCTACCTTCTTCTAGGAAGGATTTACACTGGTTTTTTGTAGACACAGAAATGTGTATTGACTTTTTTTGCTGTTTTCTTCTCTTTTTTCCCCTAGTGATGAGCCCATATAAAAATTTTCCTGACTGGAAATTAAAAGCTGGGCTTAAAGACGTTAGGAAGTATTTTTACTTCTTTACTGAGAGGGTGGTCAGACACTAGAACAGGCTGATGCCCCAAGCTTCTAGGTGTTCAAGATGTATCTGGACAGTGCCCTTAGGAACATGCTTTAATGTCTGCACAGCCCAGAAGTGCTCAGGCAGTTGGACAAGGTGAGATTATATCTACAAATATTCTTGCACCTGAAATATTCTGTTCTGTTCTAGGCTATGCTACTCTTCACATACAAGTACATTTTATCAAAGTAAGTAAGCCACAGACAGGTTCACACATACATATAAATACAAAAAGGAAGTGTTGTGTTATGGCTTGTGCACTAATGAGTAAAAATTGCAACTACTGACCTTGTCTGAATACATATTTATTGAAATACTGTGGCAGTTTTTAACCAAGACTAAACTAAATTTAAATCGCCTTTCTAGCCTTTGGCTGAGTCATTGCAGCACTTCAAAGCATAGGTTAGGGGGTTTTTTCTTTCCTTTGAAGTACCCAAACTATGTGATTCTTTCATTGATTTCATTGATTTCATGAAAAAAATGATGAAAAATTAACGTAACTATGTATTTCTATGGCATATTCAACACCTAACAGCAAAACATTTTATGTTAGTATTGTTTCCATATATAAATTGCAACTGAAATGTATATACTTCTAGCTTTCAGATATGAAATAACATGAATACAAGCAAAACCTACTTATTTAAATTTCTGAAAGCCAGCGTGTTTCTGTCTGCTTCATTCACCTGCCTGAAAGACCAAACTGCCTTAGAACCAGCACAGTCCATTTATTCCTGACGATTTCCATTTACTTTCCACAATAATTAAAATATGTTTAATTGCAAAATAAAGGAAATTATCATGAAAGCTTGCTTATCCTAATTAGCATTTTCCACCCAAGGAAAAGCATCTAAAAGCAATTCCTTTTAAAATAACAAACATTTAGCTTCCTGTATCCAGCAAAAACATCAGAGCTTAAGGAAAAAACTTTAGATATTTCTTATCATTAACAATAATAAAATTCTAATAACAAATTTCTCTCTTCAGGGGAAAGAGAAAATTTTATTATTAATATTCATTCATGCACTGCAACAAATTTTCAAAATTTTGGTTCATAATGAAAAAGGATTCATAAATTTTGGGGCCTTTCCTATAATTCTTATTTTAGAAAACAGAAGCAAAAGCCAACATTTTCTTATGAATGAAAAGCTGACCAAGAAATTAGATAAAAGCATGGAAACAGAAAAGGTAATCAGGAAAAATATTTTACTGATTAATGTCCTAACTCAAATTCTAGATCTTTTTCATGGAACTTGATTTAATCTTAATCTTAATCTTAATCTTAATCTTAAAATTTTAGAGATACAAATTAATGCAAGATTTTAAAAATTAAATATAAAATGTGTGCCTGTGGTCTTAGAGGGATATTACCCATTCTCCATTTTGAAAACTTTTGCTCAGTGACAGAAGTGTTTGCCACGGGTGCGGATTTTTATATTTACTGAAACAATATGAAAAGTAGGCTGGGATTAAAATTATTTAACATATGAAAGAATTCACAGGTAAAGGGATCAGTTAATGACTGAGAAGAGAATCTCAGCTATTTGTAGTGGTTATTTATTCAAGACATAAAAGGTTTAGACAGGTGTCCATGGGGCTTATTCTTTCTGGACTGATAAACAAAGGCTGTTTCAAAGCTATTAAATTGTTTATGCACACCATTTTGAGAAACATAAATAATCCAACTGTGGTGGCATCAGATTCCAAGACACAAGATTCCCTAACGCACCACACCACCCTGGACAGAAAACTGGCATAGGACATGTGTCTGCAACTTAATGGCAAAATAAAGGGCTCATCCCATGAAGCCATTTTTAACTAACTAGCCTGACCACTGGTATTACTAGAGTTATGGAGAAAATCCTTCAGTAATTCTCTGCATTGTTTCAGGATTCATCTGTTATATAAGTGCAACACTGTGACTGTTACAGCTAACCAAACCAAACAAAACAAAGCAAATACTACTACAGAAATACTCAAGTTTCAACTCTCAGTGCTCTCCTTTGGCATACATTTGGCTTTCACTCCAAATCTGTATGACGGCTTCCACAAGTTGCACAAATATCTAGGATTGAAACATTTATCCCTTCATCTTGATCTACCAAAAAAGGATTTGAAAGCTACTGGGATAGTGAGGGAAGACAGAGGGAAGTAGCAAACACTCAAAAGATGTGACTGTAAAATCCTCATTTCTCTGGAAAACTAAAATAATACTAAAAAAAAAAAAAATCATATTCTGAAACTTTTCTGCAGTTACAATCTTTAGTAAAAGAACTTGGAGATTTTTATGAAAGTAAACAAACCTAAAAGAGCAGTTTTATTCATCAACCTGTGAATCTTAGTGTAGCTGACTAGTTTATTAATGACAGTATTTCTATAAGTACAAAAAACCCCTCAAACCTTCCCCAGTAACAATTCCTTTGGCATTTTGTACTACAGTATTATTTGGTGTCTGTCACAGGCAAAAATAAAAACACAAAACTCCATATAGGGGACAAAAATGATGCAGGACTGAACAGTCAAAAATTATGAGAACATAATGTAGCAGTTTTGTTAAGTGTTTGGTACTCTTTGGAAATATACAAAATAGGCGATTTCTATGAAATTACCCCAGGTTGTATTCACACATCACTAAATAACAGAGAGTTGCAAATATCACACTGTGAAAACTCGGCCTTTCATCTTATTTTTCTGAAAAAATCCCCAATTCCTGTAAAAGAATGCCGAGTATGAAATACAGATATGCCTTATTCAGTGAAGTGAAATTAAAATACATAAGATATTGTTAAAATTAATTTCTTCTGCAAATGTCTAAACACTGAAGCTGAAGCCATATATTGTTTAGGTTGGCTATGTAATTTTTATTTTTCTGATGAAAATCATAAATTAGAGTAGTGTGAATGAGTATTTAACATTACTTTTCTAGAAATAATTTCTATGCCAGAAAAACTTATCTTTCATCATACTGTATGAAAGACAATACATTTTAAAAAAAATGCTAAGAAAAAACCTCAAACCAAAACAAAGCAAAAAAACAGAATGCAGAGTTTACAGATTATCTAGAGGTTTCAAATGCATTTTTTCAAAACTGATCATACAGTAGAATAATAGCTGTGGCTATTTTAGGAAACAATACATCACATAACTGAAGAAAAGCAAACACTTCAGAATTCCTTTCTGTCCTTCCTAACAGCTCCAAAACACATTCAGTCCCTCTGCCATCAATGAAGTTCTGATAATTTATCTTCTCACAGTTTTTCACCTCTGTAACTGCATATAGTAATTCAGATTACTTACATAACTGCTTTTTGTTATCCACAAAACATGATTTAAAATGTCATACTGTCATGGAAAATAAATGAAACTTAATCTTTGCTGGTGAAAGGGCTTGGAATTTAGTAAGGGCACTGACATTTTGGGTCTTCTTTTGGAGATTGTAGTGAGACCAGTCAGCACTAAGGTTCTAGGAAACAGAAGTTCCATGATGATCAACTTTTTAAGCACACTCTAAAGAAATGCAGAAGGGATCTGTTGTGGTTATTGTGGCATGCAGTCTACTAAACTTGAAGGTTTATTTAAGATGCTGCTACAGCACTAACACTTGACCATATTAAACTTCTGTTTGATACATGGTCCCCCAACTGTAGAGGGGAAAGCATTCTGCTTAGATCTCCCAGTGCTGTCCTCTCTACGAGTGCATGATTCTCTCTGCAACAGCCAGGCAACCTGGAATGGCAGCACTAAAGCCAGTCAGACACAGGCATGGATACACGTATGCACAAACCTAGGCCCACAAAGTTACTAAACACAAATATGAATTTAATGTTCCTAGAAGCATAACTGATGGCACTGGAACAAATCCCCGTCTTTCCATCTCTCTGTAACCTCTGCTGCTGAAATTGTATCTGTAGATAGAGCCATAAAAGTGTTGTAGTGTCATTAATAATATAACAGGAGAAAGGTTTTCATTGCTCCTCAAAACTACCAGCTCACATGCAGTGAAGCACAGCAGTCGATAATGTGCACAGACTAATGAAGCATAGAAAATACCTTGCTCATGAGATCCTGACAGCCTGAACAAATTTTAATCAATGATTACTTTCTTTGTGCCAATATGTTATTGCATTTTTCTTTGTGACAACATGAGCAGCTGGGGGAACTGGGGCTGTTTAGCCTGAAGCAAAGGCAGCTCAAGGGCGACCTTAATCACTCTCTACAACTACCTGAGAGGAGGTTGCAGCCAGGTGGGGGTTGGCCTCTTCTCCCAGACCACCAGTGACAGGCTGAGAGGACATAGCCTCAACCTGCAGCAGGGGAGGTTCAGGTTGGAGATCAGGAGGAATTTCTTCACAGAAAGGTTGTTAACCAGTAGAACAGACTGCCCGTGGATGTGGTGGAGTCACTGTCCCTGGAGGTGTTCAAGAAGAGACAGGGCATGTCACTTAGTTCTATGGTCTTGTTGACAAGGTGATCAGTCAAAGGCTGGACCCAATGATCTCAGAGGTCTTTTCCAAATGAAATGATTCTGTGATTCTGTGTGATTTATTTTACTAAAATATATCATCAAGCATAAGATCTCTCATTCTTAATTTTTCTTTTTGCATAAAAATCATACCTTCTTAAAAATTCTTTCTCAATTTCTTCAGATATTTTATTCTCTGACAACTATTTTTCATAAAATTACTTTTTCAGCAAGTGAGTTTACTAATAAAACCATATGGATGATTTCAGTATTTTAAGAGGGTCAAAATTATATCTACAGTTGATTAATTAGAGAATGGCTCAGATTGGAAGTGACAATTGAAATCGTCTGCTCTAACCCTTTCCTTAGAACAGGACTAACTTCCCTGTTAGAACAAGTTGTTCATCACCTTGCCCAGCTGAGGTACGAACATCTCCAGGGGCAGAAATTCCAGTATCTCCTCTGGTAATTTGTTCCTGTGCTTAAACAGCTCCTCCACATATTCCCCCCTATTCCTCTTCCTCCTCCAAACAAAACTGTTTAGTTTGATTTTCTTTTGCTGCACTTTATGTCCCTTGTCTCCTGTGTTTGTTCTGTACCTGTCAGGAGAGTATGGCTTTTGTCTTCTCTATAACGGATCATCATAAATCTGTATCCAGTAGGTGAACGTACACCCCTGTCCTCAGCTTTTCCATTCTCACAATAACCAGAGACACTTTTCAGGCTCTCCTTGTACAACACATGCTACAGATCTCTGACCAGTCTGGTGCTGCTCTGCTGAACTCTACTCAGTTTGCCACTACTCTTGCAGCGAAGTGCTGCAAGTGCACCAGCATCCCACACAAAGTCTCACAAGGGTGAAGTCGCTTTCATTCTCCATTTTTTATCTAACCCAGGGACAGTTCATGTACTTTAGGATCTAATCATTGTCCTTGTACCCAACAGCCGTAGATGGGATATCACCTGTTCTTTCTTTCCTGTGCTCAGCTATGTCTGCTATGGTAGTGAGGTTGGAAGGCAAGATTCTGTACCTCATCTGAAATACCTTTATTCCTTTACCCTCTCCACCACAAACTGCTTCAAAGTCTACCTGGACACAGCACAGTCCTTGCTCCATTGCAGGACCAAGTGGATCTGCGACCTTTACACATTTGGAAATTGGCAAATAAACAAAAGAGCTATTTCCATTACTAATTCTGATACCATGATCCCACTCCCACACTCCTTAGAATATGACTCCCTGTGAAGGACAGAAATGCATGACTCACCCTTGCCAGTCTGAGACCTGGCAGACAGTAGCTGAGTTTAAAGCCCCGATAAGATATAATTAAGTGGTAAATGTTGTTCTTTCTTTGGCTTTTCTTAAGAAATCTTTAAAAGCAAGGATATCATACTAATATAGACCACTTTTTTTTACAAAATGAGAGAAGAGATATGGTTATACTATCCTGCTATTGTGTATTAACCTTGGTCCCTACCTTTGGGTAATAAAAGTGATAGAAATTTAGAGTTTCCATATCATGGGACAATCTGTTTGTGTATGAGAAAAAATATTTNTAAAAAAAAAAAAAAGTAATTTGTCTTATTGAAACCTCTAAAACGGAAGAATTCTAAAAAATTAACTGCTGCCAAAAATTCAGTGTCACTTTTACAATCTTTTGAAAAAAAAACCTGTTGGCAATGGACATGCTGCTCCTCTGCACAGCATTACTCCTCCCAATAGGTTTCTTCTATAATTGCAGTACATACATAGCAACGGAAGCCTCGTGATAATGATCACCTGGTACAGAATATACAGGAAACTTCAGAAAAGAGAAAGAAATCACTACTTCACTGAATGGTCTAAGCAAGATGAATCTGTTTTATTTTTGCTGCCAAAGCTATTCATAATCCCTTTTTCTAAGAGCTGCATGTCTTTCTGTTCTAAATCCTCTCCATTTCCCTTCTATTTCCTTTCCCAGATCAGAAATCGTTGGCTGTGTATATTTCAGCGAGACAAAGCTGTTTTATTTTCACCTTTAGATCCATATTCAAACACATTTAACTTGAGAGATGATTCAGGTTGACTTCATGGCTCAAAAACACAAGACATCCTTGGTAGGACTCGTACAGCTCAACCAAGTGCAGCTTTTCTCTGAGCATGCCCACCCCAAAAAATATTTCGGTTTATAGTTAGCTGTTACTTCCCTTCGTTTTTAACTCATGCCTTAATTTGCAAGATCAATCTTTGTAGCAGTGCAAGTGGCCAAAGTCGCCCAGACCACTGGGGCTCTACTCCCACTTTTATGTATGTTGTTATAAATATTCATTTCCCTTGATT
This sequence comes from Edolisoma coerulescens, assembly GCA_013397115.1. NCBI lineage: Eukaryota > Metazoa > Chordata > Aves > Passeriformes > Campephagidae > Edolisoma > Edolisoma coerulescens. The sequence continues at coordinate 80,120 of VWZW01006100.1, read as the reverse complement.
AATATGTATAAAGCTCTGGAAAGTTCTGGTTCCTATTGGTTCCTACCCTAAGTCCCTCCTTTGTCTTATTCCCATTGGTGCATTCACTGTGAACCCTGCGTTCCTTCCCTTATCCTATTGGCTGTATTCCTTATCCCCGCTCTTACCATTCCCGGTATAAAAGCTACAGAAACCTTTGCGATTTGGCTTTCTGTTCCTGAACCTTCGCTTTCATAAACCCCCGTGGAACTCATATGAGAAGCCCCCTCTCTCCTTTGTCTCCAGCTGCACGCGCTGGATTACCTGCTCAGGGGCAGCTCCCTCGGGTGAGGAGCTCGCCTTCGGATCGGTGTGTGTGTGTGCCGCCTTTACCGAAGACGTAGCAGCAAGGCCTCCGAGCTAGCCGTGTTTGTATACCTGGGCTTGCGTGCTATAAATCTTCTGTATGTAGAGATAAATCAATGGAAAGATGTCTTATAATACCACCCCTTTCCACACTGATGCCAAAGTTCCAGCTGCCTCCTTTTCTTTGTGATCTTTCAGTTCGCATTAGACTAATTCACTGCTCCTCTCAGAGAGGCCTTGAGTAAACCCCACGCTGTACAGTATGAGAGCAGTGAAAAATTTAGAGGGCAAGGAATGGAAGGTGATTACTGAAATTATCAAATGAAAAGCAAATCACTTTTAAATAAAAGTCTTAACTATATATCTATGTATTATTTTTTTAGGAAAACATGCCTGAAACTGTAGAGCTCTGAATATTTAAATGTTATATACTGTTTTACTTGGCTTATCTTCTGTAAAAAGCTGTTTTATTAAAAAAAAAGATATCAAACCCCAAAATGTCATCAGACGATCTTTTTATATTAGAATAGTTTTTCAAGTAGCTTTATTTTTAATTCTTACCCTCAGATGTACCTGCTCTTTTCTTTCAAGGGACATAAAAAGTTAAGATTTAACTCCCTGAAAATAGTCTGTAACATTCAGCATATGATGGCTGAAAGCTATTATTTCAATATTAATTTGCATTTTGCCAAGCATTAGGGACTTGGAAACTTCAGGTATACACATTCTTGTTACTTTTATTCCCTTTGTGCATTTATTATGTAAATTACATTCTCATGAAATGGAATTTTTGTGGCTGAAAGACATATAATTAAGATTCGAACAGTACTGTGTTCAGTTACAGATAATTCATGCTGACTAACTAGAGGGCATTAATACTATGTAAATTTATATTGTATTTAGCTTTTGAAATATAATTTTCAAAGCCACGAAAAACTACCAACTATTTGTGAAAAGAGAGCAATATAATCTGAGTTTTGGTGTCATATTCCAGTGAGGATATAGCTGATCATCACAGATAAAACTTACAGATACTCAGCAGTGTTGAGACCAGAGTCAATTTTTTTTGATTGAAGAACAGGTAAAAGACAAGGGTTAGGCAGAACACACCACTGTATACAGAATAGCCACAGTAGAAAAACATTGACAGAAATAGTAATTCTACTTGGAAAAGGTACTTTTAATTGGCTTAAAAACAGGACAGAAAGAAAGTGGTCACTTCTCTCTTTGAAGATCAAAGAAAAAAAAAATCTTTATGGATTTGAAAGGACAGACAGAAAAACAATTTTTCATCAATTAACTGTTCCTTGTTGCATAGCTGCTTGTTTCCTGCAAATGTGAGGAAAATTGCCCTTGCTTTTTTAATGACAGAAGGGTGAGCCATCTGCATTTGCAGCTGAATATCAGGTGTGAGCAGGTGGTTGCTATGAAAGAGTTTGTATCTACTGAACTCATACTGTAGCTCATTATGCAATGGCTTCTTCATAACCTTTTACCCCAATGTAGACTCTGCTCCATTTTTCACACAGTTTAAAGAACAATCTCTAAATACATTGTCATTTCCTTTTCACTCACTTGGCCTGTAGACTACAGCATGAAAAAGAATGGCTGTTTTCATGTTGTTGCTGGGGGAAATATGTCATTGAAGTAAATGTATGAAATGCATATGTATAAGAAAGTATGGCAGAAAACAGGGTCATCTTCTGTACTTTATGGCTGTATGCTAAGAATCAAGTATGCTTACAAATTTCACTACTCCTGGGACTTCGGTGGTTGTACTCCAAATCCTTCTTTTCTTACAAGTCTTCTTAAGTTGTCAGCATATAAATTATTTTAGAATATATCGTGCCAGGTTTTGAAATCCAAAAATAAAAGTATAGAGATGTGATGAATTAGCAAGGGATAATATATAATTAAAACACTTCAGGGAGAAATTTTGGTGCTGTTACTGTCAACAATATACCATGCAGGTACAAAGATGCCACCATCTGATTTTAAACAAGGGCTCTTTTTAAAAAGCTCTAATGAAAATAAAGCAAATTTTTCCAGTGAAAATAAAGCCAAAAACCAAGATTGAAAATTTTCTCAGATAAGGTTGGAACTTACCAACTTAAATTCATGCTTCTTAAATATTGAGATCTACAAAAAGAAAATCAGCAACTTTTGTTACAGCAGTTACACTAATGTACAAGTCACAGCCAGGTTGATTTATCATTGCAATCTTACTAGAATGTATCCTCCATTACTGTCATCTGTTAGTTTTAATAGCTCACAGAATGCAACTGAACCTGCCTTTAGTAGTTAAAGTAAAATGAAACTGCTTAGAGTTTATTTTGCAGAATTAGAAGCAAAGTTTTCTAAGCAAATTTTGTGTGTAGGTGCTTGGTTCCCCACAAAAACAGCAGCTTTGCCCATGTAAATAGTAGGCATGTTTACTGCCTGTTTACTGCATGTTTACTGCATGTTTACTTTGAAGGTCCTCATAATACCTGAAAACGAAGGTCATTTCATCTTCTTCCTGCCCCCTTCCCTTTCCTATTGAAAGCACATACGCAGTCCAAAATGAAAACTTACTTGGGATTCTACACTGCTGTTGTGTAGAATAGACAATCCACTACTGCAGCTTTATCTACCCGTGATTGATTTTGTTGAGCCAACACAAGTACATGAAGTGTATGCTAGTTGAGGACTATGGGTGCATCCCACCTGTATATTGAAGTGCCTCACCTATAAAAGTCTTACATAAACCATAGACTTTACAGTTCATGGAGTAAAAAGATAATTTATATTGTTTTTCTATTGTTTTCTGTGTCTTTAGATGAGTAAAATTCAGGATGCTGCTGCTCTTAAGGGCAAGGGTTCCCAGCCTGTGAGTGTGCATCTTCTATATTATTATCTTTGTAATGGCAAATTTTAAGAAAGGTAAAAAGGTCTTTTGTCTTTTTGGATATCCATTATTGCCATGGGAAAATTAATAAAAGATCATCACAAATGAGTAAGGAATACTTCAGAAATAAACTAGGTAAATAAGGAAAGTTTACTGTGTTTTATCTTCTTATGAAAGATGGAATTAATAGTTTTCCCCAAGTTCTCCATATAAAAGTCTGAGTAAATCCCAAAAATCCCAGTTCTGCTACCCTTTTAAATGAAAGTAACAAGTGTAAAGTGATTGCAGCATCAAACACAATTGTTATTATAAACTACGCTATGTTCTAATTTGAGAGGAGGTTTTTCTAGGAAACTGCTTCAAGCACTACAAACCCTGTTTAATTTTAAATCTTTTAAGTATGAGCTTATCACCTCCCTGCATTAGAATTCCTTAATTTTTTCACAACACAGTTTGTGTCTTGTGATATCTTTTCATATATAATTCCATGTAGAGAACCCCAGACACGGTTTCATCCTTTTTATGTTCCATTTAAAATAGCTGATTACATTACAAACTCTGGTACAGCAATAGCAAGAGGTAGAACAGAAAAGTTTACTTTAAAACACTTTATTGTTTATCCTGCTGTTATAATGTTGGTTTATTTCTTCATTTTCAAAGCAGAAATTTATGGGTTATATTTCAGGCCAGTCACTAGAAGTTTGAACATAAATTTATCTAGAATAGAAGTAAGGCAACACCAGAAATATCTGAAATCTAATAGTGTTAGAATAAGTACACTTCATATGATACTTCAAAAGAAACCCCAAACACCCCTGGTTCATGAATCACTTCAAGAAGACATATGAAAATGTAGTGAGCAGTCAGAAACCATTTGTATCAGCTTGTGGTGTCTTTTAATACAATAGAATTTTAAATGCGATATCCAAGTGTTTGTGAATCCCACATGTTATTATGTGTCATCTAGGGTCATTCTGCTTAAAATGATGGTATTTATCTGTACTGTAGAAATAATTTATTTTTTAACATCACAACAGTTGTAACCAAAACCAGTTCATAGCTTTTCCCTGCCATGAATGAGCAGAAAGAACAGCTGCATGCATTATAGATGCCTGGGCAATTTCTTTAACTCTACATTCAACCACTGGCTCCTGGCTCTGAGTAACCGAGGATGAGACAGAGCACAGCAGTACGCTGACACTAACTAGTGCTCAGTGGAGTGCCAGGAATAGCTCAGCACAGGGACAAGAGACAAGTTTGGCCTGATACACAGCACTTTGGAAACATTTCAGTGCCTCCTTCCCACTGTCTCATAGGCACAAGACACTACAGATCATCTGTTCCTACCTAAGGTTGATAATGAGCCAGTACTAGGAAGGAGGATTGGTTGTGCATTGCCTGTGTTCTAGCCAGGATCTGTTATAGGAGTGAGTAATTACCAATTAAGATGCATGAGAAAATTTCTTCCTGCCTCTGCTCAGCATGAACACTCACGATTGTCAGGCATCAGACATCCACTCCTGGTGATGAGTAAAATATGCCCACACAAAACAAATAATATGTGAATTTTGCTCTGCTGGCTTCCATCCCCATCTTCTTTCCTGTTCTGATGGAATTGAAAAGGAGGCTTGTTCACAATGGAGATTCAACTTTGGGGTGTTCCTGTACTGCTGGTACAGAGGACCTTCAAATATCTCCTCTAGGCACAGTGAGATATGTCTACTGAAATCCAGAGGGCCTCCTGAAATCCAGAGGGATAGAGAAGGGTAGCAGACTGAAGGCCTCCAGAGAAATGCCTCTGGGGTAAAGCTTCACAACATGCAGAGAGCTGGGAGATCAAAAGCAGTCTAGAGAAAATACAAAGAATGCGACAGATGAAAGAGGAGAATGAGAATGGTGTCTTCACCTGAGGGTCAGGTCTGAAGTAGAGACTGTACGGGGTGATGTGGAGATCCTCCCAAATTTTTGCACAGTAATCTGGTTTAGAGAGTTAGATTTGCAAAGCAATACCTAATTGGCTCTTTGCCTTAACATCTTCTAAACGAAAACTTAACAGGTTTGTGGGGTCCTGTTTCTTGAGACTCAAGAAGAGCAAAACAATGATCCAAGCTGCATGTGCTCTGCCCAGCTTGAGGAGCAGAGATGTGACCCAGTATATTCTGAAAGATATCTGAGAATTGAAGGTACTTAGAAGCAGTTTTTCAGGGAGATACATACTAGTTTATGACAGAAAATATTTTTAGTTTATTCACAATACCAAAAATAATTGACTTCTTATGACTCAAGGGCACTAGTTTAAAATCTCTGCAAATTTATAGTCTTATTTTTAGACTCAAATCTGTTGCATTTGAACCACAAGAAAAGGAAGTAAATCTGAATGAGAGAGATCTCTTTATTTTTCAATGGAGATTACAGTGTCAGCTACAAGAGAAACAGGTTAGAACCAGCACTGAACACCAGACATTTGAATGTATCCTACCAATTAATTCATCCATTGTTTTCACCACTGTCCGGGTAGAACAGAATCATTAAAAGTATCATTGTTTAAATTTAAAGACTTTTAACAGTTTTAAAATCCGGGATCTGCACTCTGTGAGGAGAAGTACTTTAGCAACAGCAAAATTGTCATCATATATGGTATTAAGAAAGTCTCCAAATCCTTGGAGATTACAGTAGTTTAAATATTAAGATTCAGAGTTAATTTTGAAGGAGAAGCAAGGCAGGCAGAAGAAAAAATAAATAATGTAAAATAATTTTTCATACGACTTGAAATAAAAAAATCTCAGTTTATAGAAAATATGCATGCTTACAGTAAATTTGACAAAATAAATCTACATAAAGATGAAGTCTGCCTCTGCAAATTGATAGCATCTCATATCTAAAATAGCAAGTTACATTTTCCATATTTTTAACAATAATAAAATGTACAATTAAAGGGTATAATTTTTCTAACATTAAGAATTTTTAATTGCTTTCTTTTATGGTTCATTTATGAATTGAAAAATGCTCAGAGTACTTGGAATGCTTTTTTTTCAGTTAGAAGACTGAAAGGGAAAAAATTGTGGGTCATAAGCACATTATTGTATCTTGGCAGAATCTTTTGCACAGCTTCTCTGCAGTAAGGCTCTATTCCTTACAAGTTAAACATAACTACTATCATGATTTTACAAAATCATCAGTGGGTCAAAGTGGTGGTAAACTTTCAGATAAACACTTTTTATCACACTTAGAACACCTTAATATCTTATGAATCTTATTTTCCTAGCATGTCTTCGTTAACTTCCCACTAATAAATTCAAGAAAGACCTTACTTGATTATTTTAAGAACAGATCACTTGGGGTTTTGTTTTCAACTCCATATACTCCTTTTTCCCCAACTTGTTTTGAAAGAAGTCTACCTTTGATAACTCTGAACTCTTTTCAGAATGAATTTGTGTGAATGAAGCAACAAATCCTGCTTTCTCAAAAGGTTATTCATACATGTGAGTCCAAACGAAAGGAAAGTCTCAATATTAATGAAGTCAAATATAGGGTTACATATGATCATTTTTATTTGGAGGAAAACTCTACACCAATTTGCAAGCTGCATTTTGCTATACAAATAATCAGATAGTGCTAAACTGAATATTGCAAAACAATTATAACTTTCATTGTGTACTATACAGAAAGTAATGTTCTTGATACTTGACTTGAAGAATAAGCTTATACTTTATATACTCAGTGAGTTGCATAAATTTCAGATGAGAGAGATACTCTATAGCATATATATTCAGAAATTTTTCAATTTATTAACTCAAGCATTTCAAATCAATGACTCCTAAAATTTCACAATTCATCAGTCTTTTCTGTAGAAAATCTACAGACTTTTGACTGAAAACAAGCCCTATTTGCTAATACTATTCATAGAATTATAGAACAGCTTGGGTCACAATGGACCATCTAGTTCCAAACCCGCTGCCATGGGCAGGGACACCTTCTCCTAGACCAGGTCTTTCAGAGCCCATCCAGCCTGGCCTTGAACACCTCCAGAGATGGGGCAACCAGAGCTTCTCTGGGCAACCTGTTCTCACCACTCTCACAGTAAAGAATGTCTTCCTTATATCTAATCTAAATCTACCATCTTTCAGTTAAAACCATTATAGCCCTTGTAAAAAGTCCCTCTCCAGCCTTTTTAAAAGTCCGTTTTAGGTACTGAAAGTCTGCTCTAAGCTGTCCCTGGGACCTTCTCTTCTCCTGAGTGAACACTGCAGCTGTCTCAGACTGTCTTTATAGGAGAGGTGTCCCTGGTATCTGACCATCTTCTTTGCTTTCTCTGGAATTGCTCCACAATGTCCAAATCCTTCCCATGCAGATAACCACAGAGAGCTTGGAGCATAGCAATGTATCTGACAAAAGAGCAGTGCTGGCCTACCTTAACTGCACAGTTAGTGTGAGCAGCTTCAAAAAGAAGGAAATTTTTGCAGAAACTTAGGATAAATACACCTGAAGATTAATTTGGAATTCTTAAGTAATTCATACTTGTCCCCTCCATTACAAACCTCTGCTTACTTTGTCAATAATAAATACAAAATTCTAAATGTTGGACTACTCATATGACAGAACAGCTTGTATATTCAACCTTCAGGATGATCATTTACATATCATTTCAGATGTTAGAAGCAAATTAAAGAGCTTGATTCCTATTAAGGAGTTGTTTGGATTTTATACTCACTGAAGGTTTTTTGTATGAATATGAATTACTTTAGTAAGAACAGTCAAGTGCAAGAGAGGCCTTCACAGATCTGACTTGTGTTGTGAATACAGTAATTTAAATTAATGAATTTTACTACATTGATTCAAAAAGTAATAAGTGAAATAAAATCATATTATACAGTGGCTTTAAATAAAAAATAAATAACTGAACAACTTAATAGATGTGCCAAGGATTTGATCAACAAAAAGTCTGCACCACCTTTAAAAAGTCTATTAAAAGCACAGACAGGAAAAAAACCTAATGAAATTTAAAAAAATATTTTTTTTTTCTCTTATGTTCCTTTCCTAGAACTAACTAGTTAACCTAAAAGTGGTATTGTTTTCACTGATAGAGAACCTGAAAAACAATAACATCAGAGAATAATTACACTGTTGTTTGTTTGGGTGTTGCCTTTCAGAGCTTGCTCTGTGTTGATGATAAGGACACAGATCTATGCTAAGGACCAACATAGCAATGCAATCTTTTCAGGCATTCTGTTCTGAGGTGTAACAAGAAACATCTCAAAACAAATCACAAACTGCTCTTTCAAAGAGCATTCATTGTTCAAGGTAGGTGTTTCATAAGCTAGAGGACCCCAGGCAGCTAAAGATTTATTTTTACAAAGAGAAAAGTGAACAACTTCAAATAATTATCAACCCCGTTGCCCAAAGTGAGCAGACAGAGCCGCTGGTAAAACAGCATGTCTTTCAAAACATTTCTTATACCTCATTGCAAGTACAAAACTGTTAAAGCAACCCAGTTCAGAGGTCGATCTAAGTTTTCCAGCAAAAGCTATTCTCTTTCTTAGCGTCACCTAGGCTAAAGAATCAAAAATTTCAGCACTTCAGGATGAGAAATGTTTTGTCCTGCACTGTGAGCTTTACAAATATTTTTCCCTTATCCACTCTAGTTTCAGTGAAATGTTGAAGCTCAGGTAAGTTGGAATGGACAACAGAGCAAGAAGAACAATCTCTCATTTTTGGAAGGGTATAAGGATCCTCTGAGCAATAGGAATAATGATGTGACTAGTACTTCTTTAAAGACAGATTTTGGGTTTTTGACTTGGCTGCCAGGAGGCATGTCCTACACCTCGAATTTTTTTGTTTTGGTTAGTTTTTCAAAAATCAATGAAGACTGCTAGACAGTATAGCTCATCAGAAGGGAAACAACCATTCAGAATCTGAATTTCACCAACATAAGTAGCAATACTCTGCATAGACTAATTCCCAGAATAATAATGGAAGATTGTTGCAGAGTATAGCATAGTTTTGCAGAGTATAGCATAGTTTAGCCACTAATTCTCTGAAGGAAATAATGAACTTCAAGTAATGACAGCCTTCAAGGATTTTTTCTCCAGCACTCATTTAATTGGTAATTAGTTTAATAAGATAAAACAGAAAAATGAAAACAAATCTAAATAATTTCAGTACAGGTTGAAATCAAAAGTTTCCATTTTTACTGTAAAAGAGAACACATTTAATTTTCCAAGGTACTGATCCTTAGTGACCTCTGAAGCTGCTGTAAAGACTCCCTATCACTAAATTTAGTCAGGGTTTGAAACAGGCCATTTCCACTTTACCTAGAAGAAACACAATGAAGCATGGAAAGTATAATGTAGTTATAATGAAGTACAACTAATGGGAATCTATTTGTGTGATAGAAACAGAATTGAAACTAGATAAAGTGACAAAGAAAAAGCAATACCGTACCTCATTTTGTGCACAAAGTGCTCCTTTCCTCTGCAAGGAGTAGGGTTTAGGTTGTTTTGTTTCTTTTAACATCAGTAATATGTTTTGCTGCAGATGAAAAATCTGCTCAGTGCTTGCCTAATGGCAAGTCAATAAAATGATATTACAGTTTGCACTTGCCTGGATGTAGTTGATATCTGCTGAGTTTGCTCAAATATCTCATGAGTGGTAGTGTCCACTGCCTTGCATAAGTCCAGTGCACACAGCAAAATCAAGTGTGATTCAGTTTTTTGTAGCTTCTCCGTTTGCCTGGTCTGCATATGCAAAAATGTTTTTGCTACATGGCATCCGCAAAATTTTCTCACTTTAATAAGAGCTGACTGAACTTAACAAACCATATAATGTTTGCTTCCCCTTCACTTTGAACTACAAGATGGCATTAACTTCACAACAGGGAACGTATTTTTCCTGTACTCTCCCTACTTCAACCATTACCACCTTGGTTATGCACACCATGTTTAAAGCAAAAAGTAATTTTCATTATAACAAAAGAACAAGTGGGACTATTGCTGTCAGATATTAGTATAACTCTCTCTCCTAATTCAAATCACAGACAACTAAAATGTTCTGTCCTACTGTCAGACACAATCATTATGGTTATACCTGGGAATTATATCATGGTGTTTTAAGTATTATTATTAACTTAAAATAGTCAACACGAAAATAAGAAAATACCATAAAATCTTTTTATTTTTGCAGAAGCTGGAAAGTTTGTAGCAAAAAAATATAGAAGAGAAGGAAGCTTCATAGCTGAGATGACGAAACGGCGCTTAAATGATTGAATTTGATGTAAACCACACCACGCATTTATGTGATTCTAGGCAAATAGCACAGTCTTTTTGCTTTGTAACAAGTTCCAAGTCTTCCCAAGTCAAACTCAATGGTAGAGCCCAGATTTCCTGGAGATGGCTGAACACCTGCCTGCCCATGGGAAGTATTAATTCCTTGACTTATTTTTCTTTTTCCTTTACCTACAATACCGTCTTTAACTCAAGCCATGAGTTCTCTCACTTTTACTCTTCTGATTCTCTCCCTGATTCTACCAGGGGAAGGTGAGCAAGTGTCTGTGTGGTACTTAGCTCATAGCTTAAACCACAGCAAAGGGAAAGATAAAGCATTGGTTAACTGAGAGGTATGCACTGCGTGTCTACAGTGCAACTCCTGTAAAAGATGCCAAAACGTATCAGTGTTTTCTGGTACAATGCACTTCAGTGTATGACCTAAAGTCCTGATCTCATCATTATTCACATCTTTTGAACTGTTTGGCAACTAATCTTTTAACAATGGGAACCTTTGCAAGAAGTCAAGGCTCTGGAAGGTGACAGATGTATAGATACAGATATAGATGATACAGACATAGATGATACACATATCAGTATTTAAAACACTGTAGGAACATAACTACATGGTAGGGCAGGGCGTCAGTCAACATCACTTCTGCAACCAGAAGTTTTGGGTTTATCCTAGACTTCAGGAAGATCCCCATTCCATGACCTTTGAAGACAATAAGAATTTTGGTTTAGACTGTAATGGGGTTACACCTGAAACTATCAGGTTATTTTAATTATTTCTCAATCAGTGAGACTGAATTTATAGAATCATAGAATCATTAAGATTAGAAAAGACCTCAGAAATGATTGAGTGTAACCTTTGACTGAACCACCTTGTCGACTAGACCATGGCGGTAAGTGCCACATCCAGTCATTCCTTGGACATTTCTGGGGATAGTGACTCCACCACCTCCGTGGGCAGCCTGTTCCAATGCTTCTTTCTGATGTCCAGCCTGAACTTCTGTGGCAGCTTGAGGCCATTTGCTCTTGTCCTTTCATGAGTTCCCTGGGAGAGGAGGCTGATCCCTACTTTTCTACAGTTTCCTTTTATGCAGTTGCAGAGCAATGAGGTCACCACTGAGCCTCCTTTTCTCCAGGCTAAACAACCCCGGGTCCCTCAGCCACTCCTCATATGACTTACTCTCTAGACCCTTCCCAAGCGCTGTTGCCGTTCTCTGGACTTGCTCCATCACCTCAATGTCCTTCCCAAATTTAGGGGTCCAAAACTGGACACAGGACTCAAAGTGTGGCCTCACCAGTGCAGAGTACAGGGGGATGACCATTGCCATGGTCCTGCTGGCCACACTACTGCTGATACAGGCCAGGATGCCATTGGCCTTCTTGGGTACAGCTGGGCCTGGCTGGTTCGTGTCCAGCTAGTTATCAGCCAGGACCCCCAAATCTTTTTCTGCTGGGCAGCTCTCCAGCCATTCTGACCCCACCTTGTAGCACTGCCTGGCGTTGTTGTGACCGAAACACAGAGCTGGCACTTTGCCTTATTGAACCTCATCCAATTGTCCTCAGCCCATTGATCCAGCTTGTAGAGTACAAAGTGTCTGTCCAGATCAAAGGGCTTTCTTTGTGGGAAAAAGAAACATTTCCTGCAAAACTGCAGGAAAGCCCACATACCTAAATGGGCCCTCATTCTGAGTACCTTCCCCCAGTTTATATACTATGCATTACATTCTATGGTGTGGAACACCCCTTTGGCCAGCTTGGGTCATCTGTCCCAGATATGCTCCCTCACAAAAGAAGAGTCCTTGTTTTAGGATAAACATGACTTAGCAAAAAACAAAGCATCCGTTTGTTACAATAGTAACCTCATTCTGATTCCAAAACACACTCTACTTGCAGCTGAGAAAAAGTTAACTCTATCCCGCCTGAAATAAAGAGAGCATATCTAAATCACCAACTAACTTCTCAAGTTAAATTGGTATAATATCTTCAAAACAGCAATGAAGAAGACATTTCTTTTCTGTGATCAAGCAAGATGAAAATTACAATAGCATAAACTGCTTTTTTCGAGACCAGAATCAAAGCCTAATTGCAGTACAAGCTAAGGAGAGGGGCTTCAGAAACACAGAGAAAGGTGAACAAATGTGGCAATAAAATGTAAGACAAGTGAGCTTATTATGACATGCAGCTGGACAGTAGCAGAATTAGAAGCTGAAAAATTCACTAGTAGACATCCTGTTTGAAGACAGATGGGACAAATGAGATGGAGATGAACAGGAGGAAAAACAAAGAATGACAGGATTTCTGTCAGGTAAGAGAAATTGCTAGAAGAGTTCAACTCCTGTAGAAATTGATTCAAAGATAGAGGAACACAAGAAAGAGACCAAATCTTGGTGTTTGTAAGATTTTTTCAAACGAAATTTAAACAAGTGTTTGTTGTCTCAGTAGATCCTCCACAGACAGTATTTTAGAGTAGGTAATTCTCCACTAGAAGTCTGGAAAGGTGCCAGATGCACAAACAGCATAATTTACACTGTAAATTTGCCCACGCTTGCAATCCCAGGTGCACAAATAATGTGGGTTACACTATAAGCCTAGGAGCATTCAACAAGATGCAAGATTCAGAAATAGTGCAATTTATTGAATATTGTGACAGAATGAGGCTCAGAAGTCACTGCTGATAAATCCACTGAAGTCAGAAAGCATAAGCAATTGTGTTTCTGCAGGATAAGGTTTACCCAATAGGTGTTCCCATGGGATGAGATGGGTACAGCCCTTTGACCGTCCCAGGATACAAAAGTAGTCTCCTCTGATCTTCCTCCCCCTTAAGTTATATTCATATCGGCTTTTTTGAGGGTGGGGAAAAGATAAAATTTCGATTTATGTAATTTCATGATCAGGTGGAGTTTGCGTGAGTTTAGTCATACATGTCAAACATATATAGGTTTTACTTCATTAGCATATGCAGGTGCTTGAAAAGGAAAATGTATTGTCAATTTGATGATGCAAAGTTCAACTTTCAGTCACCATTCAGGTCATTCCTTTGTCTTAATTCCTCTTACCTACGTTGTTTTAAACAGACCATGACCACAACCCCTCTATGCGGCTCCATTCTCTGTTTTGTGCCTCTCTTAAGGCAGCATACCAAGCTCAGTGTTCCTTCTCCTATTGTGTGCACACAGCTTATCCCTGGTGAACTATTGCCAGCATAGGTGCTCCTCCATGCTGAGCTTTGTCTTTCCACAGCACATTTTTCCACAGCACTTCACAAGCTTTCAGCACAACAAGGTGAAAAATAAAAATCAAGATGTTCAGTACCTGTTCAATATAGGTGGTTGGAAGAATTACTTTGTGAAAACTTTCTGTATGAGGCACTTGAAGTATGTTTTTCCTTTGTTAACCAGAAAAGAAATCGAATTATGTTGGAACTCTGGATTCAGAGAATTTCAGTCTTTCAGTGCTGACAGGCAGTGATCCTCAAAAGCACACTGCATTAGACCTGAGGCCTTAGGAAAGGCTTCCGAAATTATATGATAGCACTGAGATTGTTGCTGTGTAATTAAAAAGAAGTTTGTTATATCACTGGGTGGAACATGTAGAGATATAGAATTTCTGAGATATAGTAATAAATAATATATATGTAACAATATCGAGGATTTTGGGAGTAGGCTAGTTCTTCTTCTTTCTTCTTCTTTTCACAAGTCTGGGTGATTTGGTATTAGTCCAAAAAACCCACAGCGCGGAACATAAGTGATTAGTTACTGGATTATAAGTAAATCAGTTGGCATCTCATAATTAGGTAGTTTGAGCTTTAGAAGACCTTGGAAGACAGAACTTCTTGGCCATTTTCACCTTGTTAACTTAGGAGCACAATCTGTATAGCTGTACTATAGATAAGAAATAATAAACATCTGAGTCTGAACAAGAAGATTTGCGTCTCTTGCATTTTAATCCAAACTCTGAGTAAAAGAACCAGACAGAAAAGAAAAGAAAAATAGAACCTGACAGAATTATATTTATCTTTTCTAGCTTCTCTACTAATTCATTGGTGGCCTGGAGAAGTGTCCTGGGATAAAAAGTCCACATTCTCAAAATCACTGTTCAAATCAAGAAAACCAAAGCCTATGAGATACAAACATTGACACAATAAAAATATAATTCATGTTACTTGTTTGTCTTGGACAATCATTTGCATTTTGTTCCCTTATTTCTAAATAAGAGAAAACAGAAAACAGTTGACAGTGTGTCAGATGTGACTGGAACCATGTTTATGACAGCAAAATAAGAGATAATATATGATAAAATACAGTATGTTTACTTTCAGTCTTTCTCTGCCTTTTCTTGAGGGATAAAATCTGATATTTGAAATACATGTTCACCCCCCACCTGCTGAATTGTAATTCAAGTAGATAGTAAATTCAGATTGTTCAACCTTACTTAAGTGCTTTACAGATCTGAAAGAAATCAGGAAATCTCACTACTGTAGAACTCTCTCCTTGAGGCATATTTTGATAAAGGTCAGCTGCACTCTCAGATGACCTGCAAACTAAGTCTGATTTGCTGTTACATTGCAAGATCAGTTTTATTCTTATTATATTGATGGATGCAACTTTGCCAACTCAGTGAGGTCTTGAGTACATGTGATGGGCATGATGGAGTCAGTGATCGGAATTCAATAATTTAGGACACGCCAAAATCAGTATGTTGAAACAATATATTCAATTGTCCATTTATATTCAGCCTGGTTTTTTTACGTATGGAATCCTCATCAGCTGTTCTTTTAATGTGAAAGTGCCATTGTGATCAAAGGCAGTTGTCCTTTTTTCTTATCTGACACTAGATAATGCTCAGTGAGGTAATTACAAAGTCAATAAAAACTTAAAGGCAATTACACTCTTTTCAAGGTGCACAAGCTCTTATGAATCCTAAATAAGAGCAAAATCATTGTTAAAGACCAAACTTCTATACCATCATTATTCTTAAAACAGCAAAGATTAGATAAAAGGTCCAGAGATAAATCTCTGCCCAGCACTCGCTCTTCCAGGTTCCACAGAACTTCATGCTGGCAGCATGTGAATTTTCTAACCATTATTTTGTACTTGTTAGATGCTTGTTAGAAGCCATTATCAAGGTTTTGTCTAAAATGTTCTTTGAAAAGAAATAATCCTCTGTGACAAGATGGCAAATGTTAAAACAAATAAGACCCAGATGATATTTCCTAATGCCATAATCTAAATGAAAGACATGGTTCTAATGTTGTTTATTAAATACTGAAAAAAAATTTCACTAAAACTTAGAAAGAAAGAAAGCAGCCTCTTCTTTGTATGACAAATTCTGTGCAACATTTTGCTTTGAATTTGTGCATACTTTCTGGGCACAGCACTGTTTTTCAGCTATAAGTCTCACTACAGTAAAGTGTCAATTTTTAAGCTGAATCTAATTCTTGAATTGCCTTACATAGGCTAGACGCTACTCCTTTTTCTACAATTCTGTGAGTTGGAGTTTCCTAGTAATAAGTCTTACTTATTACTTTTTTAAAAATTATTCTTTGGTAACCTTTTTAAAAGACTTTGTTTTCCTTTGCATACTGCCAATGCTTTTATTAACAATATAGTGGAAACTTTTGAAGGGAGATTCTATCTGAGATGATGCTGACAAGAGATGTAACTCAAAAACTTGCTGTAAGTGTTACCTATGAAAGAAGAACAAGAGAATCCTAATCAATTTAGTTCTCTGGAATAAATAAATATGGAAATGTTTTAAACTAAAAAAGAAAAAGGACAAGGTATTTCTAATACATGTCTGGGGCTTGCATGTGTGCACATCCGTGTATGCATGTGGATGTACATGTATGTACACATCTGTGACTTAAGGTAAAAGTGTCCCAGCAAAAGGGAAAACCTCTTCCTCAACAAGAATATTAATTAGAAATCAGGAAGTAGACAAAAAGGCAACAGAGAGCCACAGCTGGGATCAGTGGAGGTAAATGAGGATGAGCTCCATGAAAATAAAAACTGTATGCATCACATACATGAAATCAAAACAGATTTGAGGCAATTTCTAACTATAAAAATAAACAAATAAAAAAAAAGGTTGAGAAATTTGCTAGAAGTACTCAGAATATTAACTTTATTTCACCAAGTTTTTTTGACTGAATACTCACATTTTAAACTATTCAACCATCAGTTAGTTACAAATCAAAGGTGACATAGCTATGGTTAGCACAACGCTGAATAACAAGCCCCAAGATTGGCAGGGACCACCCACATTGAGAGTCGTAGACTGGATCATCTTGCAGTTTGCTTGCAAACATGAAGGAAAGGACACAGAATCATAAATCATGCAACGGTTTGGTTTGGTTTGGTTCGGTTTGGTTTGGTTTGGTTTGGTTTGGTTTGGTTTGGTTTGGTTTGGAAGGGACCTCTCAAGGTCGTCTGGTGCAACCTTCTCTCAGTGAGCAGCAACACCTTCAGCTAGACCAAGATGTCACCAGTGACACGATGTCTGCACGCTGATTTACCCTTTCTCTTCCATGATCCAAGCCAATGAAAAGAGCAGTAGCAATGGACCTATGACCAACAAAGAAAAACACAGCCAAATCTAATTGCCTTTTTAGGAGTCTGACTTAAAGTCTTCATAAATCACCAAGACCAGTGACTTCAGCCAATACTAAACTGGCCTAAGACAAATGTACTACAACTATAAGGGTTTTTTAGTACAACTATAAAGTTTTGCCACCTTGTGTTTTGAATTAACATAAATTTTGCTGACCAAGATAGACACTGCAGCAAAACTTTCAAGCTAGGATGTCAGAAATTACTAGGAGCAGGCAAATTTTACACAGGCAAATTCCATCAAGAATTCCTTCATTATGCAAAATAGAGAAATCTTATCCAATATGTGTGATCTATTCGACCAAGCAATGAAGTATTAAATTTGAATATGCATAAAAAATGCAGCGTAATTTATTTTATGAGATTCCTGAAATAAATATTTGAATATTTTATAAAAATAATTACAAAAACTGAGACTCTTCTTTCCAGAGACATTCCATAAGCTGAAAGATCAATGAAGTAATAGATTAAATTATTTGCCTTCAAAACTGTGCAAATGGCTAGAGACATTACACAAATTTTAAGAGTAACTTTATCTACTGGCCCAATTCTACTGCATAAAGCTGAGACTCAAGAACAAAATGCCAGCTCTTGAAATACTTCTATGAATAGCAAGTGCTGGAAATACTGTACTATGCAACCAATTTTTCTGTAAGGGCAGAGAAGTTCTAAGAGTAGAAAAGAATACATGACCATATTTTTGGAAAGAGTAATAAAATTGTTGCCACATAATTTAGTCTAAATCTAATGTTACCAGAGGCTATCAAAAAAACGAAAAAGACAAGCTTCCTGTCATAAAAGAACAAACCACTTTTTGAAGAGTTCAGTTGACTGAAGCCTCTCTTTGCAAGTGTTACACTGTTGAAACAGCTAAGAATACCTCACTACTGTGTTTCATGTTGAAAGGAATGCAAAATAAGTACCAGACCAACCTCCTAGATAAACAGGCGCTTTTTTCCTTCTTTTATGTCACTTAGCAGTGAACTGTCATTTCAATATTGTATGTAATTCAGGTCATATCCCTTTGAAGTTTTATTTGCTTTTACTTCCCCCTGGATATTTTATTTAATAAAGAGAAATTCAGTCCACAATGGGTTCTGAAGACTCATGTTAGGATGGTAAAGAAAGAACCCGTCCTGCAGTAGATTCATATGACAAGAGGTCTTCTAGATGATCTAGAGGAATGTGGTCTGACAGAGAATAGCTACATCAAGTTTACTGATTACTTTCAACAAATGCAAAGATGTGAACACCAGGAAGCTGAAAGAACTTTTTAAACAAACTTGTCAAATGAGAAAAGCCATATACCCACTACTTAAAAGTAAATCAGATAACTGTTAGAAAAATATTTCAAATTGCTAAAATTCAGAATGTCCTTGAAATAAAAATATGAGGAAGGGAAAGAAAAAACCTTGAATGCTTGCAAACTGAAGTAACAGGTTGGCTGTAGCTACTGATGGAGATCTCATGATAGAGAGTGGTATGAATTTTCTGTTTCAGTAGATAACTCACTGTGCTTCCTTTTTCTTTTTAATATGGTTTTTGAGATACTTTTAATGTAGAGCTGTATCTTTATTTGATTCTTTGACTGGGGCTATAATTAAGAAAGTATACAAGTAACCTGCTCTCCTCATGCTATGAGATCACTATTGCTGTTACTGAGGCATAGAGAAACAGCCATAAGGTATATTTCAAAATTAGCACAGAGAATATAGATTACTGTGTCTTGAGGAGTGTATGTCAAGCATATCCATTAAGCAGGGCCTTTCATGTGACACCATCAAGAACACTTTTTGCACAGGTAGATGCTTATTTTGATGCACATTTGTAAAGAGGAAAGACAACTATGAACAAACTGAAATGATTGGTGACATAATTACAGAGCTGAGTTAAAGTTTGTTTTTTCTAGACTAAAGTGAACAGATGGCATGCAGATTACAGAGCAGATTTTAGTAAAATGAGGTGGCTAATTAGTTCACTGAGAACAATACCTACTTTCTAGGAAAAACAAAGTCAAGGTTAGGGATCACTAGGAAGCTGGTCCATTCCCTTCCCAGGCTACTTGACTTTAAACCAGACTGTGCCAAAATGGAAGAATATGGCACCAACTCCACCCACAGTGATGTGATAAATATCAGTAAGCCATTCAGAAATCTCAGGATGCAACAAAAGTTATAATGTGCATTGCCAAGTAGTTAAAGCATTAAATTTTTCACAAGCATGAGTCAATGCTACTTAGATTCCATACACTTCCTTTTAAAACCAGCTAACATTACTGATGATGGATGCAGTTTGGCAAGCAGAAGATTCAATCTTGAGCAGAAATATTGCTAGAAAACGGTATAAAATCAATAGATATATTCTAAAAGTTATGGTCTTACACTCTGTTATGTACTTAACTTTAACTGTCCAAGTTACAGGAAACAAATGCTGGTGTTCTCCTTCACAGCAAGTTTTTCAAGCATGAGATCACTAATTGCCAGGTTTGCCTTCTCTGTGAGGAAAGCATGGTATATTTTGAGACAGAGATGTGTTTTTCTATTCCAGCCCATGAAATTAAACCTGCGCTATAGTCACAAGCAGAATTTCCTGGAGCTCTGTCAAAGCAGCGGTGTGGCGTTGCAGCAGGGGTGGCTACCAGGAAAGGACTTGCCCCTCCATTCTGCTCTCTTTAGACTACAGACAGTGGTGCAGCTTTGTACCCAGAAGTACCAGAGAGACATCAAGAAACCAGAGTGAGCTCTGCAGAGCAGCATCATGATGGTCAGGGCTGGAGCACTGGCCCTTTGAGGACTGGCTGGAGGGTTTAGGGCTTCAGCCCAAAGGTATGGGTGGAAAAACCTGAGTTGTTCTTGTATGTATTGCATTATGACAGTTACACAAAATATTCAATATTGGGCCTAGCAATTTAAAAGAAATTGAGAAAATGTCCTTTTGTGCATGCTTCAAAGATCACTGGAAAGCAATAAATTACTGAAGCCATTTTAAATGTTCCCCTTAACAGTTTAATGTGCCATTTCTACAATGACTGGATGATATCAGACTCATTCTTTAGTTCTTTTTTTATACACACTGAGATTCAGCTATTTCTTCCAAATTTGACTGTTTTGTCAATTCACACTCAATTTAACTAATTTCAGTACTATAGTTAAGTAAGAAATTACTGTTAAAAAAAAATAAAGATGGACAAAATTGTTTATTGCATTTTGTCAGGCTATCCTTTCTAAAGTGAACCTTGTAATACTTTTTGTTTTGAAACAAATAAATCTGTTACAAAATCACTGAAGTAAAATGAATCCCCATAGTCTTTGAAATTATGTTAAATTTTTTACCTTCTCTTTCCTGGACATACCTAGAGATGTAGTAGCCATTTTATTCAAACACAGTTAAAATGGTGCAACATAAGCTGCTTTTTTTTTAAAACTTCCTGGCTAATCAGACTAAGTTCATCCTCTGTTTCTTCAAAGTTTAAGTCAGGACTCCATTATTTTTATGGATCATATGGTGAAAATTCAATTTTAGAAATAAAAACAGGAAATAGGAAAAACATGTCACAAAGATCAATTAAGGAGAGAAAAAGAAATGAGACAAGTAGCTGCTAAAAGTGAAATAAAAGTTAACACCAATGTATTCCACAAAATTGCAGTAGAAGATCTGTGGATTATATATTAAATGTATCCCTAAAGTCTATCTTCTAATTCCATTTCCTATGACAGGAACCAAGTATATGAACTCAAGACTGTGTGAAAACACACAGAAACAAAAATAGGATCTATCAGAAAATTGTTTTCAGAGATGCACTCCTAATCAAAATTAAAATCTTACTACATATGACTCACTCTTCTTGAAGTCAGTAGGGTTATTTATGTGTTTAGAACCATACATAATCCTTTGTACTTTATTAGCCATAGGCTTTATTTTGTAAAGCTTCACAAGCAATTAATGACAAAAACCGAGTGATAAGCACGAAAAATAACAAATGCAAAAAGTACCACACTTAAAAAGAAAAGAAAAAAAAAAGAAAAAAGAAAGGCAAATTCAATCATCATTCGGTACTTCAGAGGACATTTCTTCCATTTGTCTTTTCAACCTTTTCCAAACTGTTGCTTTTTCATAAACTTTGATTTAGGTCATTACACATATTTCTAGTCCCACTGGGATTAGCACACAAGTTAAGATAAGATCTTAGACAAAGTCACCAAGGATGCTAACAAACATGTATCTAATAAATTTTTCACTTAACACACTTTTTGAAAGCAGTTGAGACATTATTAGGCTGCTCTCTCATCAGCTGCTGCAAAGACCTGGCTTTCTGTCAACACTAGAATCAGACTTATTAAAGATCTTAACAGGAAGCCTGAGATTCACTGTTTTTATGCTCAAAATCAGCTTGCAGTGGACAATCAGCTGCAAGAAGGAAAGGTCTGTCCAGAGTTGGATGTTTGCAAACTTCAGCACTTCCTAGATCAGAAGAAAAAGGTCCTCCTTTTCCCCAAGCTGAACAAAATGTTACACTACAGAGGAAGAAATGTTCATCTGTCATTGTGCTCTTCTTCCTAACCCAGGGTGTCATATTTTGATACCAGTTGTCAACTAAAGATCATCCACTGGTCCCCAGGAGGATGGGGGAGAGATCAGAAAAATAAAGGTTTATTTTATTTTATTTAGCCTGGAAGAACACAAAGATGTTGTTGTGTAGCCAGAGATCAGCTCAGGAGACCTAAAGCTCTGATGGAATTAGAATCCTGCTTGTTAAATCTGATTTCCTTTTATGACAAGGTGATCCACCTCATTGATCAAGGGAAGAAGTTGATCGATCTCAGCAAAGCTTTTGATACAGTCCCTCCCAGGATCCTCCTGGATAAAACATCCAGCACACAGCTGGATAAACACATCATGTGATGGGTGTGCAACTGGCTCGGAGGTCAAGCACAAAGGGTTACAGTGAATGGGGTGACATCAGGCTGGGGACCTGTCACTGGTGGGGTTCTGCAGGGCTCCATCCTCACCCTGCGCTCTTCAACATCTTCGCAAGTGGCTCGGGTGCAGGACTGGAAGGGATATTAAATAAGTTGTTCCAGCAACACTAAACTAGGAGGAGCCATTGACTCCCTTGAGGGCAGGGAAAACATACAATTATTAAAATCATATCTACTTAAGCAGCTTGTACAATAGTCTTTTTAAGCTGAAATATTCTCAGCAAAATGCATGTCTCCCAAGGAGATATTTAGCACCTTCTTTTTAGGCATATAGAAGCATCTGTAAAACATGAGGACAGCTTTTCAATAGTGTATGGCAATCACACCACACATTATGGTGTACAACATAAATATTGCTGTTTGGAACAAATTTTCAAATCTAGAGGGTACATGCGACAAGGGTCAGAAACATTTTTTGTTTCGCCTTCATCGGCATGGAGGGACACTTTTTTTTGCTGATTTGAATTTTTGATGTGAAAAAGGGTAAGGCAAGAATAAAATACACATCAGGCAACTTTTTAACTACCCTGAGAAAGGGAAAAATTGAGACTGTTAAGGATTCTCCATTGCATATATATTCCAGCTGTGCCAAGGCTGATCTGGCACCTTACTGCAATGGGGCTGGTGGAACTGTATCATATTGAGCACGCTGCCCCCACTACTGCTAAACAGGTTTTGGACTAAGTGCTCTTCTGCTTTGAATAATCACAATCACTCCTGCCCAACCAGAATACTTACAACTGGTGAGGAAAGATAGATATTCTATCTAAAACACCTATAAACCCCAATTTAATATCCTGAAAAAAAAAAAAACAAACTTTAATAAAACACCCCCAAATGTTCAATTTTGAGGGAGCAAAACGATCCTTCAGGTGCTATTTCCATTGTATACTGTTCGTACCTCAAATCAAGGTCACTGTGTTGAGGTAGCAAGTTCAAAATCATCAGCATAATGCAGGTTGTTTTTGCTATATTCATGAGAACACAAGTTTCTCACGGCAGTTAAAATTATAATATAATGCTATCACTCATGGACACCACGATTCAAACTTTTCTGAAGCATTACCAGTGTAATTAAAATAGAGTGCTGTATCTTTACTTAAGGTTGGAACACCAAAGTCAAGGATACTCTTCTCTGTTTCTTGACACATGCTCATGGTTGAACTCAAATTCATTAATAATGTTCTCCTAATGGATATTTTGAAAAGTATTCCAATTACTCAACTCACATTTGAGGTATTTGGAAATTTTGGAGGTAAAAGACTGATTGTCTAATGGACTGTTCTTTTTGTGTGTAAAAAACCTAAACTTAGCTCATTAACTACTATTCAATGAATATGATTATATTAAAAGAATGTTATAAAATCTTTGATTCCAGGTATGACAAAACATTAAATATATATTAAATATTACTAAGTAAGGAAAAGATGATACAGGTCCTCAGCACTCCTAGGTGTAGTGCTGGCATCACACCACATATATACATTAAATAACTAATTAATTTTTTTGGGTTACTATAAAGTGATATACAAATCCAGAAAATTTTAATTGTGCTCTCAGAAGTAACACTTTCAGGAAACAAAAGAAAAATCATAAATACTTCACAAACTACAAAACTCAGAACCTAATCATTCTTGAAAACAAGAGATGTATATAACTTAGCCTATAAAAAGGTGGTTGGTCTCCTCCACCAACACTGCTGACATGGCTCGTACTTCTTTTATCCCTGGAGTTCACAAACTTAACGAAACCCAAGTTGAGCAGATTAATTACAGCTAATGACACAGTTTCAAGTTTTCAGAAGGCAAAACCCAAGATGAGTAGCAGGCAATCCAATTCTATATAAACCTGTCTTCCTTGCTAGTCTTTTCCCTCCGGTCTAGAAATTTTATATTGGAATGATCTAGTTTCACTGACACATAGCTGAAGAGAAAGAAACATATTTCTGTTACAGTAACATCATTATGCAAATAAGCAAAAATATTTTTTATTACATGATTTAAATAAATAAATAATAATTAGATTGTTTCATTGCTTTTTAAAGTAGAACAGTTAATATTTTCTTTCTCTTTACAGAAAATGGCCTAAAATCCATTAAACTCAAACACCAGTGACACTTGAGCACATGAAGCCACGTAAGACCAGGAAAACAGGAATTTAAAGCAAAATAAAAGCAAGACCTTTCTAGAAATATCTGTGAGGAAACCAGAGAATCACAGCTCTAGAGAGGTTAATTATCAGTTACTCAGACAGCTACGCACTTCAGCTGAGCGTATTAAATGAATTCCATCTCTGTTGGACCACCTAAATTATATATTACTTGCAAAAATATCAAATAAGGTGAAATATCCCACACACAAAATTAATGTTCTGATTGAAAAACTGCTCTTCTGAAATGCAGTTTGAGCTAAATCTTAATCTGAAATGTCTAGCCCCCTCATAAAATCCTCCACTGAAATAATACATTCCAAAGTTTTGGCTTATTGGTTCTTTAGAGCACAACTTTTTATGCTAAAAACAAATGCAATACTGAACCTATAAGTTAGGTTACATGCCCATGTTAATAATTTGGAAAAAAAAATCAAAAGAACCAACCAAAAGCAGAGAAAACTTATTAAAAAATAATTTTTAGGGGGAGTTTGGCTTTCAGAGTAGAAATAGAAAGTAAAGAACTGCTTGGAATAAATACCTATTCATGTTCTTTCATAGTGTGTCTATGATGACAAAATGACATTGACACAAATAAGTATGTTACTTTAACTATGCATTTTAAGAATATTCCTCTAGTAGCTAACTTCAGTGCCAGAGGAGATAAAGGCTCTTTTACCATTTATTTAACTAATGCTGAAGATCTTTCTATTTCTCGTTATCTAGTTCTTATGTTACAACCACATTCTCCAGTAAATTCTCTCTGAAATAATTGTGGCAGTTTATGATCTGATTCTCCTCCTGGAGGGACTAATAAAATGAAAGAGTCAGGCATCATGGAGTTTGGGGAATAAAGGTGATGAATAGGCATTCCTAAGCAGAGTGGAATCACTTGTGGTTTTCAGCTTCTATTTTATAACTCACAGGGAGAAATTGTTCTAGCTGAAATACCTAAAATCTTTGAAGCACAGCTACTAGGAGGAAGGACTGATGCACTGTGTAAGAAACTAAAATAACCACGGCATGTGCCATGCATCAGCTGTGTAGAATACAGAAAGACCCCTGAGAAAAATGATAAATTAGGATGTGACTTTTACAAGTTAGAGCATGCTCTGACCACTAAACACTGCCACGGATGGTCTTTAGAGAGGTTACAAGTAATTTTTTTTTTTCAGTTTAATTTTTGTAGGCTATCATAAAAAAGAGAATAAGTATAGAAGTTTTTTCAAAATATATCATTTTATGTTGGATTTTTCCCAATTAATGTGTAATCCAGACCAGAATCAGTTTTCCATTGAAGACTTCTTTTTTTTTAATTAAGCATGAGAATAGATAAAATTTCACGGTGTATCTCATTCCCATTACTTTTAGTCTAGTATTTTCAAATTATTTCCTTTAATATCTCCAATTTGAATGAAAAAACCCCCATACTTGTAATCCGTATGCTTTCTTCACAAGATTCAGAGAGGCAGGAACAGGGGAAAATCCAATTTCTAAAGGAAACCAGGAGCTAGAAGTTCAAAGTTTTAACAAGTTAGTAGAGAGATGAAGACAATATGCTAGACACTATAAAGAGTCTAGGAAAAATTGTGGCAAACTGACAAAAACGAAGTATACATTGACTTAACTGACACAGAAAATAGGTGGATTTCATGACAAACACGTGAGTTTTTGAAACAGTAAAATATTCTCTGGAATCATATATATAAAACTGGAGATTTTCTGGACATTTTTTAAGTNTTTTTTTTTTTTTGAGGACTTACCCTGTGAAATCTTTCAAAGTTTATAGTACTGCCAAATGTAAGATGGTCTGACTGCTGAGAGCTCATTTATTTTCAAGAATATGGAGAAATGTGAATAGCATGAAAGAGTAAAGCCTTTTGATTATAACACAGGCAAACTCCCATCCTTTTAATTTTTTTTTGTGCATAGAAGACATGATGAATATATCTGTTAAATACTGCTGAAGAAAAGTGAATTCTGTTGCTAGAAATCTACTTGTCATATTCTTATCTACCATGGTTATAGCAGATAGATGTTACGGAGATAAACTCAAGAACTTTATTCTGGAAAATGATCATAGACCTCTCCAAAAAAGGTAGGGCTAAAATTGGAATATGCATAAAAATAACACTGAATAATAAAACCTTCCCCAAATGAGTCAAAATCAGTAATATGAAATATTACATCAGAAAAATATAATAGATACAAAAGCTATAATTAATATTTTTGATATAAGAAATATCAGAAAGATGGATAATAGTCATAAAATCCAGGTGTATCATACTTCATTGTAGGCAACTGCAAGCACAAAGGAAATAAAATTGAAAAATCAAACTCAACACATACTGATATTTAAATAAAATGTGGGGGTTTTGCACAGCCGAGAAAGAGAAGGAGCCTGCCAGAGGGTCTGCTCATCAGCAGCTTTCCTTTCCAAAGGCTCATTATGCCATGGAGGATTTTAAATCATTAACACAGATATTTTGCTGTTGCAAAAACCAAGTAAGTTAATGATCTGCTATGACCAGCTTGCTCTGAATGACACTACATTCAGCGTGATAACACTACACGGCAAGGTTTTACTGCAACTAAAAGCCAGTGTGAATTTTCTGAACTGAGTTGGTATCAAGACTATTACAACAAGCAGTTATAATCTACCAAAAGATTAACAAAGAAAGATTGAATTGGCAACTGTGACTTCGTATTCTGTTGTTTAAAGATAAAAAGCAATGTCACAAATGACCTCTGGGTTTGGAAAGGGGTTTTTTTCCTAACAGCATGAACTACTTATTCCCAAGTATTTGTTTAGAAAAGAAGTAAAAAATAAAAATTCAAAAAGCACTGGTAGACCAGGAAGTTTTCTAAGTTTCTGTTGGTTCTATTGCCCAAGGTCTTACTGAAGATATGGTTGGAGTCATGCCTGAACCTAATGTTATTAACAGTTTAACTTCACATTTGCCCAGAATATAAGTTCTGGCCTCTACTCTCACACCTTTAAGTTTCACACAGTGGTTTAAATGACAATTTATTAATTATAGAGTGCTGAACATATAAATGACATCATTTAACATAGAATAAAACTAAACAGGATGAGTATATCAGAGCCATGATGAGAAGCTAAAAGGATTCATACAAAACATCCTAGAACACAAGCAGCTTTACTCATATCGTAACTAACTGTTCTGTGGGTAATAAGGAATCACCAATATGTGTTCCTCAGAAATAACTAGAATGGTCAGTACAGATTCCCCAAAGCAGCTCTTCATGCTGTAAATAAAGGACCTGATGAAACTTCAGGGACACAGAGCAATTCCCTGCAAAAGAATTCTGAACGCAATCTCAAAATCAAATAATATTTTAGTGAGCTTACACACACACACACACACACACACACACACAAAGTATTTCCCAATTATTTCCCAATTCATTTCAGAAAAATTATAGGAATTCCCTTACAGAGGGATAAAATGTGTTCATGTGCAAATAATTGGGGAAAAAAAGGCCTAGAGGTGAAAGAGATACTCTGGGGTTCTTTACTTCAGTGAAACAGCCTCAGGTCATGGCTTCAATTGCTAGAGCAAATTACACAGACAAAATCCAATTTTTCTTTAGGAAGTTTCAGAATTCATAACTTGGATACAAGAGGAAAGCTGAAAAAAACCACAGTCTTACATGAGCTTTGTCTCAGCAGAGCAACCAGGGGAATCAGTTTACAAAAAACCCTATGTGAATGGCAGCATCAAATTTATGCTCTGAATTCTCACAAGTGACATATGTTTATGCAACCTTACAAGTACCTGTGCTACCTCCTCCAGAATATTTTATTTTCCAGGTCATTGTTTCTTAATTTTTCATATATGGTAGCAGCTATAGATACATATATGCTATGCATTGAAATTCATCCCAGGGTTTGTTTTCTGTATTTTTGACATGTAATTACCAAGTTTGTTTCTGCATGTCAGAAGGTAAAAATAGTGAGAAAAAAATGAGAAGGAGAAAAGGCCAAGTCTGTAGTCTGGTGTTATAAACTGTTGCTGTAACATTGAGATATTTGTTTCATGTATTTCAAAAACTTTACCTAGAAAACAGTACTTCTGTGTATGAGAAATAGTGGTCTATCAAATTCCACAGTGGAACATCACTGTGGAACTTCTGACAGCAGGAATCAGCAGATTTTCTCTTTGTCCAAGAATATTCTGCAATAGATCTAAAGTATTAAAATGTGGATTGGTTTGTTATCTTTTCTTCTTGGCCCATTTAATTAATTTTATTATTTTGTGTTGTCTGTTTTTCTCTCCCTGGCATCTCTTTTGTTACTCCTGATGTACTTGGGAGTTTGGCATCTGCTTTAACAATGTCTGCAATTATTTGTCAACCCTTGTAAGGTAAAATTCCCAGCAATTTTCTGTTCTCTCTCTCTCTATATATATATATTTGCATTACATTATGCAAGATCAAGTACTAAATCAAAACTACATTCCAGGTTTATAAGCAATGTAAAACAGAAAATCTGTGAAATACAAAGTGAAACAGCATACAATATCTCTTTGCTCTCTAAAATGTCTTGGAAATGTTCACTGACAAACACAGCTTCTGTATTAACTGCACCACTTTTTGTGTTAATTAAAAAAAAAAAAAGCTTTTCTACACAAAGGAGTATAAAAATTTTAAAGACTACATCGCTGTTAAATATTTACACAAGTGTAGTAGTCCTCTTTTTCCTTGCTGTTTTAGTTATTTTTCAAAGGTTTTCGGTAGTTTCACAGGAAAGATTGAATAAGACTAAGAGCTCTGTGTGTGCTACGGTCTGTGAGTATCTTCATTGTAACCCAGCCCGCTCCTAACACTCTCATTCATGTTCACAGACTGGGGATGTATGAAGTAATTCTTTTAGAAATTCCTAAGTGACTTTGGGTATCAAATCTCATTTTCAAATGTTGCTTTGTACATATAAACTCCTGCCTGAGTGAAAATTTTCTTCTACTCAGATGCTTAAAAGACACAAACAAATCATTTGAATGGATCCCATCTGTTTCTTTAGCTCAAACCAGACTTTCATGGTTCATTGTACCCCACCAACTCAGACCAAACAAAAACTGAAGTTTTTCTGGATGCATCTTCTCTCTAGATATGCCCAAAATGTCTTAGACAAGTGATCTTCCTGGAAGCCACTAAGTTTGAATATTCAAGAGGTTCCATTAAAGTTCATTTGTTGTTAATAATGGTAATTACTGTGGATAATTGTAAACCCATTTCTCTGGGGAGAAAGCAGGTACAAAAAAAGTTTCAAGTTTTAAGACAAGAGTCAGAAGACAGAATAAATTGGAGGTATTCAAAAATCAACCAGACAATGTTTAAGTTGGCGAAAATGAACTTTATGAATTCACACCACTATTTTGTTTGTTGCCACTGCAGCTCTTACTGAAATATTTTTTATGAATTCTGAAGAAAAAAGTTTAATTGTGTAAGGAAAGTATTTCATTTTGATGAGCGTGAAGCATAATGCCTTGGGTACTATAATTTTCTAATAAATTATAATTAATCCAAATTCTTTATTGGACACATGACAGAGATAGAAATTTCTTTATATGAAGAGATTATTTTAATGCCATACAATTTATCTTCGAGAACATCTCTTCTATTCCTTCTTTGAACAACCTGCTATTTTAAAGAAGTCAAATACAAGTTTTTCGAACAATGTGGAGTTCTTCTTAGTATCTATTCTGACACACATTCTAAATCAAAATATGAAAACCAGAGTGATTAACTACTTGTGAACACATTCAGACTGAACCAATGCAAAGTAGAAAAAAATTGGTACTAAAATTGGGGAAAAAAACATCAGATGAGCAAGTAAGTATTTCTGAAGCTGTCCTCCAAAGACCATACCTGAAAGTGATTTCTTCAACTGAAAAGAGATAACTCAGTAAAAGACAAAAATTGCTTTAAACGACTACTTCAGCAGTGTTCTGAGTGACTTTCACAGAATGTTTGGTAAGCAATAAGCTAAGTCTTAAAGATACAACTTGTCTTATTAAAAGATACTAAAACAAGTCTTGTATTTTGGAGTCACATGGCTGTTCTGTTTTTTTAATTCTTTCTCCCATGTGAGATAACGAATGGTAGTAAAAATTCCTGAAATGCATCTCCTAACAATACTTATTTCACTGAAGCACACACCAAAGCATGCTCCTGACACCACTGTTGCACTATTGCACCTGATGTGACTTTTGTCTACATTCTTGTTGTGTACTGTTTCTGATAAAGTGATGTAAGCAGGAAGCGTGTCAGAAGTTTGTCACTTGACTGATGTAATTCCTTAATTCAGATTAATCCATTTCTCATATATGATATTACAAACCAGCCAGAAGAATCAGTTAATTTAGAATCTGTGATCATAATACTCCCTTGAAATTTTTCTCCTTAATATCCCAGCAAGGTTTAGAAAGAAAAAAATAAACTGCTGGATATATAGATGTATAAGGTGCAAGTGAATGATCTTCAGGGAGTCAAGGTTTTTCCCCAAAACAGAAGTTCAGCCCCTTTTGTCTTCTTGGAATATCCCCCATCCAAATTTCCCTGCCACCTTACCTGACTGGTCCCATGTGGAACTAACCTTTACAAAGGATGAAAAGATGACAATTTCTTTTAAGACAAAAAGTCTCAGAAACGTCCAATCATTAAAGTGTCCAGTAACAAAGAATGTTAGTCAGAATTGTGTAACAGTGTTTGGTTATTGGAATCCTACAGATGTCTGAGTTAAGGATATTTTTCCAACAAAAATGATTTTAAAAAAAGATGTGAAAAATGTACCTGAGTAATCTTGATGAAAAATTATTAAAAATTAAATTATTCATACCAAATTTTGATTAATTTTTCTTTCTCTCTTAGTCTCTCATTCTCTCTTTGACAAACCAAATGTCAGAAGTATCCAGAAAATAACTGCAGTCATTCTACTATGTTTAAGGTCCATATAACTTGGAATGATGCAGGGCCACAACTACACACAACACAAATCAATGTTTCAAATCCACAACTGATTCCATAGCCATACAATACATTTTAGCTTTAATTGGACAAATTATTCTCCATGTATAATTTTACCAATAAGATACTACGTACATAATGAACTTTAAAAAGATTTTTAAAAGCATCTCTTGATTTAAATACCTGAAACATGCTTGGGGTGTATATTAGAAGGGTCACTTGGAACATTTTGCAAATTTGCAGTGCCAAGTTTGGCCAGGAGCCCCTAGAGGGTTTTCATTAATTATCAGAACACCAGTGCTGTTCTTTCTCAAGCTACCTCTCTTCCCTTTATTGGCAGATTTCTTTTTTTAACCACGGATGAGAAAGAAATTGACAATGGCATCACAGCTATTCTATCGTAAAACAGTGCAAAGACACGTATCTGCAGAACTGGTGTTCTGTTTTGGCCATCCAGTTCCAGAGTTCTAATCATATCAGACCTCTGCATTCTGAACACCTTCATGAATAATACCACAGGGTATATTATTTATCATCTTTTCAGCTTCATGTACACAGTTCTTGTGTAAGAACTGATCTAAATGCTGTCTTTGTATCATATTTATGCCCGAAAAAATTTGGATTTATGGTTTCTTAACATGATTTAAATAATGCATTTAAATAACAATGCCTCTTTTCTAAGAATTTGATGAGTGACCTGAAAATAATTTGCCTAACATAATCTTTGAAGGTGCATACTCATTTCCTTAATGAACTTTTGTTTATTCACCAGAGTTAATACTAGGCATCTAACAGGTCTGATTTACAGACAGCAAGTATAACTGCAGGTCATATTACATTATATTATTGTGAGCTGTCACAGCAGCTGCATAAAGAATAACCACAATGACCAAGAGATTAAAAATCTGGATTCCACCTGCAGAGGGTCACTGAGGTTCAGCCTAGGGACAGTAGATCCAGGAGGTCTGAATCTCTCTCTCCAGGACGTGCAAGATGGGGTTTATGTATAGAGAAATTGCCATATGGTATAGCTTCCAAGTGAAAGCTGAAGGCCATAAAAGCCTCTGAGCAGTAAATCCCACAATATTTTTTAGGAAAGGGAAGAAAACTGACGCTGATTAGACAACATCCCACAACAGACACTTCCTGCACCACCTCCGTTGCTTCTTATTGTCCACACAGTTAAAAGAAACAAGGCATTTTAACTTTCCTTTTAGTCCACAGCTTCTTACAAGTTTCTTTGTGCAAATTAGTTAGAAGAGATTTGTCACTTCACATCCATCTATGGAAATTTCTTAAATGTCCATTTATGTTTAAGCAAATCTAGTCCATAATGTACCTTTAGCTCTTCAATGTAGTAGTGTGCAATAGGATTAAAAAGTGCCATGTTTCATATATGCTGCAGTTCAAGAGCAATGCAGAGTTGCATGTGTAAAACAAGAGCAGGGACATTTCAATTCATTTTCCAGTAGTCTTTTTTCCTGTGGTGACTTGGACTTTTAAAGTCTTGGGAGAATATTAAATAATATTTATTAAGGACATGATCTCTATACAGAAACTTCCAGCAATTCTTGGCACTTACATAGGGATTGCAGATGATCTTATATCATAGAATCATAGAATGATTTGGGTTGGAAAGGATCTTAAAGATCATCTGGTTCCAACTCCTGTGCCGTGGACACAGACACCTTCCACAACAGGCTGCTCAGAACCCCAGGCAGTCTGGCCTTGAACACTTCCAGGGACAGGTCATCCACAACTACCCTGGACAGCCTGTTCCAATGCCTCACCACCCTCAAAGTAAAGAATTTCTTCCTAAGATCTAATCTAAATCTACTGTTTTTCAGTTTAAAATCATTCCTCTTGTCCTGTCACTACATGCCCTTGTAAAATGCTCTCCCCATCTTTCTTGTAGATTCTCTTCAGGTACTGGAAAGCTGCAAGTGGTCACCCTGAAGCCTTCTCTGCTTCAGCTGAACAATCCCAATTCTCTCAGCCCAATTTCTTCAGAGGAGAGATGCTCCATCCCTCTGATCATTTTGGTGGCCTGCTCTGGACCGTCTTCAACAGGTCGGTTCCTGGGACCCCAGAGCTGGATGCAGTGTTCCAGGTGAGGTCTCACCAGAGCATAGCAGAGGGGCAGAATCCCCTCCCTGGCCCTGCTGCCCACGCTGCTTTGGGTGCAGCCCAGGGCACAGACTGGGTCATGTCCAGCCTCTCATCCACCAGCAGCCACAAGTCCTTCCAGAAGGGCTTCTCTCAATCCCTTCATCCCCCAACCTGGATTGATACTGGGAGTTGCCCTGACTCAGCTGTAGCACCTTGCACTTGGCCTTGTTGAACCTCATGAGATTTGCACAGGCCCACTCCTCAAGATTGGCCAGGTCCCTCTGGGTGACATCCCATCCTTCAGGAGTGTTACTGCACCACTCAGCTTGGTATCATCCAGAGATTTGATGAGGCTGCACATGATCCCTTCATCTATGTCATTACTGAATATATTAAATAACTGTGGTCCCAAAACAGACCCTTGAGGGACACCACTTGTTACTGATGTCCATTGGGACTCTGAGCCATTGACCACCACCCTCTGGAAGTGGCCATCCCACCAACTCTTTATCCACTCATGAGTCACTCATCAAATCCACCTCTCTCCAATCTGGAGTAAAGGATGTTCTGGGGGACTGTGTCTAAAGCTTTGCAGAAGTCCAGACAAAAGACATCCCCAGCCCTTCCACTGTCCACTTGTCCCTCCATTGTAGAATGCCATTAGGGTGGTCAGGCAGGACTTGCCCTTAGTGTGTGTGTGATGCTTAGCATTGAGACACTCATGTATTAGATGCTGCCCAGGACTGAGTCTGTGATGCACATGCATGTTGAATCAGGACATAGAACAGATTTCAGCTTTTGCACTGCTGCCATCAAATATTATTTCAAAGGCATTTCTACTTTTTCATTTTCTTTCTGTGCCAATCATTCACAATACCCCCAGAGTCAGGCCTAGATGGGAAGAGAATTCTGACTCTGCTCTGAAGAGTCTGGGAAGGAAGCAGCTAGAAAGTCAGAGGATGGGAAGAGCTTAGTACATTTTAACAGGACTAGCTTAGGGTAACTCTTATGACCATATCCAAAATTATTTCAGTTTTAACTGTCCTCTACTTGCCACGAAATGGTCCAAATCCTCTCCAAGGTTAGACTGCTGGAAACCAGTGTTGATTGGCATAACCTTAGTTTTATTTTAATTTAAATATGGTAAAACACTACCTAGAGGGGAATTTATAGATTAAATTGCATTTCATGTTGTAGTATAAATCTCACCCTCTAACATTCATTACAAAAAATGCTTAAAATTAAAGATATATATATATTTAAATTAGAAGACTTAATAATAAGTATTAATGGTATAGGTAGATTTCAAACCAACAGGAAACATTTGTTTTCATGTGGTGAATACTTAGGTAAGAAATTATACTGAAATCCACAAGAATAGCAAGCACTCTTTGAGGTTTTTAGTAACTTCTAGTGAGTCTTGTTTGACATGATTAGAATAAAAACATTATCTTTTGGTTTAAACTGCACTTCTTTCATTTTTAGAAACAGAAGTAGATTTCTATTATGTATGAGTCGTACAGGCAAGAATTCAAGAGTTTTTCCATAAGTGATCTACAGCTGCAGTGATCTATAACTTTAGTCTATCATAAATTGACAAAGTGACTGAAAAATATACCCAGGAACATTAGTAGACAACACCTATCTCTCTGTTCAAAGTTAAAATTCTCTAATTTCTTTCTGGGAGGAAAAAATCCTTTTATATCTCAAAATACAGGCTTACATTTGTTGGCTCTTAGAAACATGCTTCAATTAATTACATCAAACCAGCATCTGCTGTTCTTATTTAAATCCTTACACTATTTTAAAATAATTTTTTCTGTGACTTTCCTTGTATAACACATAAGCAACATGTAACTGGGTTGCCAACTCAGAAACTGCCCCAGATGTTAACAAAGGCAGTAGGTATGGTATTGGGACAAACGAGAACTAATTTCTCTGTGGCTGTGCGGCCACGTTATCAGGATGCCCTCAGCAGCTCTGCCAGGCCGGCTGCTTGGGAGGGCATGTGGGCCTGGATGCAGGAAGCCCAGGGTCTTGTGCTACGTTCTGCCGCAGCAGGAACACACACAAAGCGGTCGAGAACGCAGCTTCCACTCGATGGGGCTTCCCCCAGGCCGGTGGGAGACGCACCAGCAGAGATAAAGGCGAAGAGGAGCGATCTGCTGCTTGGATTCCAGAGAGTTTAATCTTCTGAAGATGCAGAGGCAGCAAGACAAGGAACCAGGAATTACAGGCATTTTTATACTGGGACACAGGGAGGCGGAGTGAGGGGCATAATCCAATAGAGAAAGGGAATATGGGAGGGATTAACAGGGAAACAGCCAGTGAGGATGGAACAGGGAAGGGATTACAGACAACCAATGGGGAACTGAGGGTAGGGCTGCAGGGGGGTGTGGGAACTCGCAATTCAGGATGCAACATTTCTCTATCTCCAGGCTGCCTGCCATTTTTTTGTGTTCTTGTGGTTATTTAGTTATATAAGTAGTTTGCAAAAGAAGCAAAATGAGAACATCTTAAATACTTCTCAGCCATGTTTCATTAACTTGAACATTAAGGAGAAATGAGAAGAGAGAAAGCAAGCATTTAAAAAGGGGCATTTTTATGTATCTCAGTATTTGCATCTTTTGCACTTCAAGGCATAATAGAGGAGTAACATCTTAATGACAACTATTCTCAGGCTCTTTTCCAGGAAATCCTGAATCAACTAAAAGGAAAGAGTTTAGAGTTCAAGCAGCCCAAGCTCTTACGTCACTATCACTGACATGAGGAAGAGGTGATTCACTGTTGTTTCACTCCTTT
>VWZW01006100.1:0-33217 GCA_013397115.1 Edolisoma coerulescens | reverse complement strand
TATATATATGAACACAATATATTTTTAAATAAATGTATACCAATTAATCACAGTGTCAAAAGATAGATGATTAAAATAGCTCACAAAATTCTGCATTGCAACTGTGAATGCTTCATATCAGTTACAGGTTAACTCGATCAAAGAATGAAAAGGTTAATGAATGTAGACCTAATCACAAAATGTAGACCGAACATTAGAGACATTTCACAAACACTGTCAGTGGCAAAATTAATACTGCAACACAGTAAACTTCTCCAATCAGGCAGGATATTTGTCATACTTAGAAAAAAAGGGCATGATCCCATCATCAATGTATTTGTAGTAAAGTAAGAAAAACTTTTCATTAAAAAAAAAAGGTGTAAAGTTTGTATTTTGAAATGGGAATCTGATGCATGACAGCATATGTCACTTCATTTTTCACTGCACATTTCCACAGCAGAGTGGGTTAAGAAATGCTGATGGTGTTTTTTCCAGTGGTTTTGGTTTCCTTCATCTGGTTATGGGAAATTTTGACTTGATTTTAACTGTCATAGAAGCTGAAGAAAATAATTTTTCAATGGTTTTCTCTCAGTGGGCTTAATGGGCATTTCAACCTGTCACATTCTTTACTCTTGACTGTGATATGTCGTTCAGACAACACCAAATCATGACACACCAACTGACAATTTTGCTTGATGGTTGAATTTTGCAGTGTTTTAGAACTTCTACAATGAAACAAAGGCGATAACTGCTGTTATCCAATAGCCTCCTCCTCCTAAATACATGCTTTGGTTATCAGGGTTGTTCCACTTGGCACCGGACAATGGATTTCATAAGTCAGACACCAAAAACCACCAAGTAATGGAGAAAGTCAGGAGCTCTAATTAAAGACAAATAGACAGAGAAGTCAGGATTTGCTGTCGATGTGTCATTGTAAAAGTCCTGTTGAACTCCAAGGGAGATGAGCAGGAAGTTTACGAAGGCAAACAATTTTTCATGTCTGTACTGTGTAGGCAAAGAAGGCACGAGTTGCATCAAGGAAAGATTTTGCTGGCAGTACTAGAGAATTCCCTCTTGTTACAACCCACCCCTGAGGGTGAGGGTAACTCAGGTTCTTATATATATTACATTATACTGGTCTATAAAAGCTGTCCATATGGAAAAGGCAAAAAAGTCAAAAAGAATGTATATTTCTGCTTCAAACTAAAAAGCAGTGGGGAAAAAACCAGACCAACCCAATCTATTATTTTTGGCTCAGAATGACTGTGTGCATATTTTCCCCATTAACTTCTTACAATACATTTTTAACCTGGATTCTTATGAAAAACAGGCTTATGCAATTAGTGTCTTTCTGTGTGCCTGTATAAATGTACTTCACCTTTGGGTCCCCTGGTAAATCCAACCAAATTAAGCACTGCAAGAAAGCTCAACATATAATTGCATTACTACAAGATCACTGCAAAATTTATGGGTGCATAGACAAAAATCCTGTTAATAGGCTGGTGTAGTTGCGAAGCCACTCTCAGCCATACTTCAAAAGTTATGGCACTCAGGAGAAGCCCCCAATGACTGGAAAAAGGGTCACTCACTCCATTTTTAAAAGGACCCGATTGAAAAAGAGAACCCTGAAAGCTACTGACCGGTCAGCCCCAGCTGAGTGTGGCTGGTACAATCACAAAGCAGATCTTCCTGAGAATTATGTTGAAGCATATGGAAGACAGGGAGGAAATTAGACACTGCCAACAGGAATTCAACAAGGGAAAATTGTGTCCACATAACCTAATGACCTTCTGCCGTGGAGTTGCTGCATCAGTTGAGAAGAGGAACATATGTCATTTATTTCAACTTACACAAGGCCCTTGGTATGGCTCTCCACAACATTGTGGCCATATCTTGGAGAGATACGGGCTTGACAGATGGACTGTTAGATGGAAAAGGAACTGGCTGGAAGACCACATTCTGAGAGATAATGTCAACAGCTCAATGTCCAAATGGAAGCCAATAACAGTCGCTATCCCTCAAGAGTGGGACAATTGTTATTTTATTTCTTCTTCAGCGGCACAGATAACAGGATCTAGATTTAGATTTAGTAGGATTTAGAGAGATGGAGCACCTCTCATACAAGGGAAGGCTGAGAGAATTGGTTTTGTTCAGCCTGGAACAAAGAAGACTTTTGGATGACTTAATTGCAGCCTTTCAGTACCTGAAAGGAACCTCCAAGAAAGACAGAGAGGGACTATTTACCAGAGCATGTAGTGACAGGACAAGGGAGAGTGGATTAAAAATAAAAAAGAGTAAGATTTGATTAGATATTAGGATGAAGTTCTTTGCTGTGTGAGTGGTGAGGCACTGGAACAGGCTGTCTAGAAAAATTGTGGATGCCCCATCCCTGGAATTGTTCAAGGCCAAACTGGATGGTGCTCTGAGCAACCTGGTCTTGTGAAAAGTGTCCCTGTCTGTGGCATCATTGTTGGAAACAGATGATCTTTAAGGTGGCTTCTACCCAAACCATTCTACAATTCCATGATCACTGGAATTGCACTGTCAGCAAGCCTGGAGATGATGTGAAGCTGACTGGTGCAGCTGACACTGCAGGAAAGGGATCCCACCAGGAGCAACCTGGACAGGCCTGTGGAATGAGCCCATGTGTACCTCATGAAGTTCAACAAACCCAAGTGGTGGGTTCTGCACATGGGCCTGGGGGAGGAATGAAGAGCAAATACAACAAGTGTACTGCTGGAAGCTAGAAGTTTGTCGGGTAAGAAAGGTTCTCTGGCCAGCCACCACTTTCTTTCAGGTTTTTCATTCTCCCTAATTGTTGTGGCCATTAGCCACTGATCCAAGATACACTCTGTCTTCTGTGGTTCAGATCTGAGAGCTCTGCCAGTACTACCTCCATGTCCAAAAGAGTTTTTTTTCCAAGAACTGTCAGTACCAACATCTGTACATTTCCTGATAAAGAGCAAGACTTGGTATTTATTACCCAATGAACATTAAAACACCATTCAGTAAGCTCAATTTATTTCTGTTACACAAGCATACTCCTTGCTTCCCGGGTTTCATGATTAAAGAACTTGTATAATTGTCCACAAAGACACTGGCTCAACCAAGCAGTCAGCATTTACATTAAAATTTTCAAAAAGTGGAAGATGTAGGTCAACATCCTGTTAAATTCCACTGTGTTGCACAAAAATTAGTTGGTCAGAAGCTTGTATCAGTATACTTCTGCAATACAGCTGCAATACAATTAACATGTACATGACGAGATGTTCTACTATCTCAGAAGTACACCGCATACTTACTACATATCCTAATTTTCAATTGCTGTTATATTTACATAAATCATACATTCTGTCTTAATTATTTTAGAAATTCTGGATAAATTAGTTGAAGTCAACTAATTGGCTTATGTTTACAGTGCTCCAAATCAACCTAGTTCCAAATTTTCAAAAGCCTGCCATTATTAAATGGAATTTCATATTTGATGTTTCCATATTTCTTTGTTCAAAATTGCCACAGTATTAACAAAATTTGTTCACGATGCTTTGAAATAAAACAGAGGAGGGGAATGGGGTGGGGGTGATGACCAAATAAGAAAATGTTTATAAGTAAAGAATGTAAGTAGAATGACATAGTGGAAGGAAAAAAGAAGGAAGATAAAGTAACAGAAGTAGGGGAACAGGACTGTTGGCAGTCATGTAGTCAGGATACACAATAGAAAATGCTGCCCACTTAAAAACTGCAGTAAGTAAATATTCAGGTCTATTCATATGCAGAAAACAGCCCCGAGCAAGCTGCCCAGCATGTTTACTCTGCTCAGGTCAGACACTATTACAGGGTTAAATCACAACCAATTCTCAGATCACTGTGAAGCTTGATCTCTCCACCCTTTCTGTGTCACATCCCTCGAGTACTTCTGCCTTCAGCTAATTCTTCAGAAGAACTTTTAGAATTGAAAGAGCATGACCATTAACTTTACTACTTGGTGATAGCTAACAAGGCAGCTGTCATGTAAAGACATTTGTAAGAACAGCTCTGATTTCAAATTATTTAGATCTACCAGCACATGTAAAATAAAACTATTGCAAAATATCTTGTTTGAAGGAAAGAAAGGAGCTCTTCTCTCCCTCAAGCCCCTTGTTCCACTTTGCCAAAAGTAAAATTATATTAAAAATATTTCCTTGATGGTACTTAGCATAAAGGATGAAACTCCAGTCCTCTGACTTGTGGTATTTAGGGGCAACACACACATCTCACTTCTCACTTTTCAGATTAACAAACTGCAAAGAATGTTATACTTCCACAACCTTAGCACTATGAGTTTATGAACATGTTTTAAAAGATAGAAATTTTAATAATTCTTCAGTGGACACACCAATAACACTAATGTTAATTTGATTTTACTTTGTGACTGATAGACGTTTTTAATAGAAGTTAGAAAAAACCAGCCTGCTTATATTATTAATATTCAACAGAAACGCTTGAGAAAAACTACTGTTAGAACCTGACATACTCAAATAGTGAATAATTCAGCTTCATCCCTTTGCAAAACATTAAATTATAGGTATCATCTGACATAAGAGGCACTTTTTATTCATTATCATTGAATAAAAGCACTGTTAAATGAATATCCCCCTTTTTATGATTTTGGCATTTTCAAAATTTTTCCATAGGAATGGTTTCTTCTTTAAACAAAGATAGTAACCATTCCCCATGTAAGGAGATGAACAGAAAATCCTGTTTCTTGTGTAGTGGAATGTGCTGTCATCTATTGCTAATGGAGTGTTTGCTTGAGATTTTATTTCGCTAAGACTGCATTTATCTACTTAGAAATGTGTTTAAATGTTGAATGAGTAGGCTTCATATTTCCTCACAAAAAGAAACAACTGTACTTATTTAGTCTCATAACACTGATTAATCTAGTTTCTACACCCACATAGCAGTTCCTATATCCCCATGTTGCAGAACAAGAGATATTTTGACTGTAACTCAGCAACAAGATTCAACAATAACAATTGAAACAAAATGGAAGAATGAATAAAATAAGCAAAGCAGAGTGAAATAAAATGAAACCAAATAAATCAAACTAAATCAACCAAAAACTAAATTTAGAAAGTTATGGATTTATCATTTTGGACTGTCTCTGTAACAGAATATATACTATATAAACA
This sequence comes from Edolisoma coerulescens, assembly GCA_013397115.1. NCBI lineage: Eukaryota > Metazoa > Chordata > Aves > Passeriformes > Campephagidae > Edolisoma > Edolisoma coerulescens. The sequence goes on along the minus strand of VWZW01006100.1, from coordinate 28,067 downwards.
CACATACACACATGGCTGTTATTTGGTTAGAATTGAAAAAAGGCAAAATTGGAGAGTAAAGTATCAGCCATTTTAAAAGTCAGGATCTCTTGGTCTTTGGAGAGAGTTATTTCATCTACCAATATGAGTATATAGTATGCATATTCACAGTTGCTGTAAATAGACAAAAAAACCACTTTAATGTATATGTGAAAATAAGCTGTCTCAGCCTTTATAGTAGCACAGCANCCCCATCGAGTGGAAGCCACGTTCTCGACCACTTTCCTGTGTTTTCCTGCTGTGGTCAGGGCGTAGCACAAGACCCTGGGCTCCCTTCATCCAGGCCCATGCGCCGCCCCAGGCAGCCGCCCTGGCAGAGCCACTGAGGGCATCCTGATAACGTGGCAGCACAGCCACACAGCAGCCTGAAATGTATCCAAGAAAGTTAAATATTAAAATAAATGCTGACTTCTTCTGTGAAGTTTTATTCAACCATCATCACTCCAAAATGGAAGTATGACATCTCCAAGCTATACTTTACATAAACTGAGTGCAGGTTTTCAAAGTACTTAAAGTGTCAACACATTCTCTCAAAAAAGTCTTGACACTTAATTCCGTGAAGAAAAAAGGTATGAATATGAAATAGCCCATGAAAAATTTATAGAAGTAGAATAGATGAATTCTATAGTCTAGTCTACGGAACTATATGATATGGAACTTATGATACGGAACTTATAATACATAAGGACTTGCCTTTACCTTTATTGCTGATATTGAGAAAATTGACAGAGGTTTAATACACTATTTGATTAGTAATCTAAAAAAATAGCAAGTGACTTTTCCTATTAACAATGATATTGCCATCAGTAGAAACATGCCACCAATTTAGGCTAAATTTGCCATCCACCAAATTTATCCTTCCCAATCCTTTCTCATTATCAACTAATCTTGAGAACTTGTGCAATGGGTAGCTTGGTACCAGATACCGCTTCCTATGATGTGGAGTTCAGCACAGGATAATAGCAAAGGCCTTGAAAATACAAATGAGATTGAATTGGGAGGCCCAAGGACAAACTGCTGATTGTCATTGCTGCTTGTGATAGAAATACATCCTTATGAGTGAGGAAGTTGACCACAATAAACAGAATGAAGAAAAGCAGCGGAAGCTCAAGGCAGAAACCCCAAGTGGGTGACTGGGGCTGTGAGGATGTTGCAAACTTCCAGAATCCTTGTACCCAAAGGACACCTCTCTCTCTCTCTCTCTCTCTCTCTCTCCCCCCCTCTTCCCCTCTGCCTGGTCCAAGAACCTTGGTTCTTCTTTTCTCCACATGCAAGCTGCAAGAGTGCTTAAACCTGCTCAAAATTCACAGCTGTTCATTGCAAACAAGTTTCTTGGTCAGGGTAACACCTCCATGGTTGCAGCTACAGGTCTAGGCTGCTAGGTGTTTTTATTTTTAGTCAATATCAACCCAGAATTAAATAATATACACCTCTACATTTACCCAGCTTCCATAACATGGCAGTTTGTTTTCAAACAACTTTATCCACAATACTTTTTTTTTCCAGCCTATTTTCAAGTCTGTTCTGTTTCTATGTAATTGCCTGCAGTATCAGACACCATTCATCATGGGTAGCTAGTGTTCCAGACCAGAGACAATCAGCATTAATCTAACAACCCAACCCAGAAAACCCTAGTTTCTCTGTCCAGTTTTAATTCCAGACAATCAGAAGACATGAGGTCTTTCCCCAGACCCTCAACTGCATGCATTCTGACCAGGCCAGATACATGTCTTCCACAGCTCTGTATCAATTTTAATGTTATTTGTATTTAGCATGTGTAATGCAATCCATGTTTTGCCTACTGTTTTTTTGCAGAACCAGTTTACAATTTACAGAAATACATAAGACATTACAGAGTTAAAATATTCTGTCTGTAATTACCTATTAAAAAACTTTTCTAAGTAAGCACAGTCTGCCTTCTTATGGTCTCTCCTATTGGCATTAATTATTGTCTCATACACAGAGAAGTTGAATTTAGGCCTTCTCATTTTGTTCTTCATATTTCTAGACAGCTTGAACCACAATGAAGCTTTTAATTGCTTTCATTTTCAGGATATTTCCAGACTGAATTTCACACCTGATATTATGTATTGTACAAAAATAGAGACTAGGCATTTTGATAGATTATGGCATTATCAGTTCCCTTCAGAGAACCTTGTCATAAAACTGGGACATGCTTAAAGAGTTTAATTCATCCATCTTCACTGCATTCTCAGTCATGTATTTTTTTTTACGAATTTGAAAATTCAACATATTTGTCAAATCACTCATAATGTTTCATTTGTTTAAATAGCTTTGTTTTCATGTAACCAGTCATATTGAGAATGCTTACAGTTCAGTTTTGTCAGTAATCTATCAGTTATTTTGTCAGATATTCAATCGATCTCACACTTCACTTCTTCCTTGCATCTACAGAATAACATTTATTTTATTTATCTCTGGAAAAAAAATACTAATACAAAACCAACAGATTTTTTAGTCATTATTGATGAGCATTAGAGACTTACATCCACATGTGTTTATGAAACAAGGTAAGAATATGAATGCTTAAACATTTATTTTTAAATAAAGTAACTAATTAATAAAGGATGCATTTAGTGTACAATAAAATAATCTTCAGAAATATTACAGTACTCTGTGAGTCTTTATAACTACACCTGTCAAACTAATTTTTCCTTAGAGGACTTTACAGTATATACTATATGTAGGACGTTTCTAAATTCTATACTTCTTTCCAAATGTATCCCCAACGCAAGAATATATATTGTATGGACAGGGTGAACATATAGTTTCAACCTGTATTGTGACCATTTTGTATAGCCATTAAAAAATTATTTTATTTAGTCCATAAATAAAATAATCCATCTTGTTCTTTGTGGCTCCCAGAAACACAACTACTCCAGTTAGAAAACAGGCTTCTCTTTATGTGGTGAACTGAGAACAATAACACAGACCTTCTTCACAAATATAATTTATGAAATAAACCTACAAATCTTAGATTAATCAGATCAATTTCAGAATGATTGACCAGTAGTTAGTCTGGTAATAAAAACAGAAGCAGTGAAAAACTGATCTGACTCCTCAAAGAGATGACACAAGTCCATTTCAGGGATTTAGATCCAGCAAAGTTTCTATCTAGATTTCTATATCTATATTTCTGTATCTAAATTTCTGTTTCCTGTGAGACTAAGGAGATATCTGTGCTGTCCTTGCCCACAGAACATCTCTTAGATGAAGCACTGAAAAATGAAATAGTGTCACTTTCCCTCTGGTATTTGCTTAGCATTTTCAGCGCCACCAGGCAGTACAGTGGCACACAACAGCCACAGGACAACAGCATCAAGAGTTCATGGAAAGAATTCTATTTTAAATTCCACATCATCACCACATCACTTTTCAGATATAAGCTATATATTCAACTTCATCCCTCTTACAAAGCACACAAACTCTAAAAGCTACCATTAGGTGCACTATCAGCCCAGAAAATCCAGACAAAAGCAAAAGCAAAGGGACCCATCACTTTGCAGAATACAGAACAAGATCAGTAAAATCGTTTCTATAATTGCATCAATAAGAAAATTATACAAGTAAACACAATTCACCAGTAGAAAGAGTGAAAATTAGTTTTGTTTCCATATTTTGGCAGATAAGTATTCATTACAGGATGAAAAATAAACTAAATCTTGCCAATCCCTGTACAAAATCATAATCCTAATAGATAGCAAATATACACTCGGAGTGATAGAGGTGCAGGAAACTATATCTATAACCAGTTGAGCAAAATATTTTGGGCTCAGTCGGTTAAGCACAAACAGATTCCCCTAAGTCTTATTGTACACTTTAGAAAAGATGTCACCTCAGAATAATAGATCCAGTCAGTTTTATGCCTAGGGATTAGCTTAATGAAGTGTCAGTAATGAGATGTATGAATTTCTGTGATAACCCAAGGATGAATGCAGAATAAAAGCATAGCACCATGGGGGTTTTTGAGACATTAAACAAACAACCAAAGGGGAATGGGATATGGAGGGGTTTATGCTGGTTGAGATTAAAAGATATCAATACCAAGTCAAATGCAGAAAAATAAACTTAGATGTTAGAAAAGGGCTTATGTGCCCAAAAGTTTTCATGATTTTTCTAGCTATAGCATTTTCCTATTAAAAAGAAACCCTCTGATCCTGTTGCATATTACTTTACTGTCCTATACACCTTGACCAGTTCTGTTTTGTTACTAGCTGCCACTGCTGCTACCAAACTGATTCCCAAAATCCCCAGGATTTGTTATTGCTGCATTTTTCAAGTTATGTCCTAGGGAGAGGAGAATTGGCTCCTTTGCAGCTGGAAGGACATTATGTGTTCTTCAGCTCAAAACTGCAACATCAGAAAGTCCACATCACCTCACAGAGTGTTGCAGCAGGTATGGGTCTTGCTAATTTTCTTAGTAAATTAGTAAACTAATTGAAAGTTAAGATTATAGAGATAATAGATAATCTGTTATAAGTCAGGTGTGGTTCTGATAGTGAAAGAAATTGGGTGGAAATTTTTAAAGAAATTAAAGTTATTAAAGAAATAAACTGAAAAACATAGCTTCATAACTTCCATTGGTGTCTTTTTAATAGTCTGTGGGGTTTTCTTAAAGTAACACAATCTTTCACAACTCATTACATATAATAACAGTCTTGTGTTCTTTTTATATATGTTGACTTGAAGGTTTACATTTTAGCGTTTCATTTGATTTGGTGTGCGGTTTTCAGTTTCAAGTGTAAGGGTGCATACTGCAATTTTTTTAAAAAAAGTCTTGCTATTTTCCTTTCTCACTGCAAAAATTATCCTTAGTAAAGCAAATAATTGCCTACACATGGAGGACTTTCCTTGCCAAAGCAGTATTTAAAATGCATATATACTTTTACCTGATGCAGTGTAGGATCTAGTCAAAATAAAGCAAGCTGGTGATCTTAGCATTAAATTCCAAAATTAAAGAGGATGTATCAATACTAGACATGGGAAATTATTCCAAGAACTAATATTTTCGTATAATAATAGAATCATAGAAAGGTTTATATTGGAATGGACCTTCAAAGATCATCTACTTCCAACCCTGCTACCATGGGCATGGACACCTTCCAGCAGACCAGGGTGTTCCAAGCCGCATCCAACCTGGCGTTGAACACTTCCAGTGATGGGTCAACCACAACTTCTCTGCTCAAGCTAGAGACTCACAAGGGTGAAATAGAGGGGTAGAATCATACAGAAACATACCAAGTCACAGAATGGTTGGAGTTGGAAGAGGGCTCTGGAGATCATCTAGTCCAGCCCCCCTGATAAAGTAGGTTCACCTACAGCAGGTTGCACAGGATCATGTCCAGGTATGTTTTGAATATCTCCAGAGGGAGGACTCCAGAACCTCTCTGAGGTTCCAGTTCTCTGTCACTCCCACAGTAAAGAACAGTTTCCTCATATCTAGGTGGATCTTCCTGTGTTTCAATTTGTGCCTGTTGCCCTTTCTGCTGTCACTGAGTTCCACTGAGAAGAGTCTGCGCCCATCCTCATGACATCTGTCCTTAAGATATTTGTAGGGTTTGATAGGATCCCCTCTCAGTTGCCTCCTCTCCAGGCTAAAAGGCCCAGATCCCTCAGACTTTCCTCACAAGAGAAATTGCTCCAGTCTCATCATTTTTGTGCCCTCTGCTGGATCTTCTCAGTCATACCTTGTCTTTCTTGCATTGCCAAGCCCAGAACTGGACCCACCAGGTCCCTCAGTGTGGACACACTTCTTTTGATTCAGTCAAGATATGATTGCCTTTCTGAGCTGCCTGCAGACACTGCTGGCTTATGTCCAATTCTTCATCCACCGACTGGATGAAGACTCCATTCTCCAAATCCTTTTCTGTGGGGCTGCTCTCAGTTCATTCACCTCCCTGCCTGTACTAATACTGGGCATTGCCCTGACCCAGGTGCAGCACCTTGCACTTGGCCTTGTTGGAGTTCACAAGGTTCACTTGAGCCCAGTCCTCAAGCCTGTCAGGTTCCTCTGGATGTCACCCCTTCCCTACAGTGTGTCAGCTGTGCCACTTTACATCATCTCCAAACTTGTAAAATATCCTACTGTCAGTGCTGTTGATTAAGATATTAAACAGTATGTGTCCCCATAAGGACCTTGAGAGCACCACTCATCACACTCCCCTTGGACATCAAGCAATTTACTGTAGCTCTTTGGGCATGACCATCCAAACAATTCTTCATCCAACGTTCCATCTATTAAACCTATACCTTTGCAATTTGGCAGAAAGAATACTCTTGGTTTCACCACTGTCACAACATCTGTGTGACACTCTCAAATCATTCAACAGATGTAACCTAAATTGGATATCTTTACTACTGCAGGCATGTCACTAATCTTAGAATAATTTATTTCCTTCCCTAAATATTTTCCCTGAACATTGTGCTATTTAGAATTAGCTATGGGTTTTCATGGGTACATTGCAGGTAATAGCTAAGTATTGGAAGCTGGCTCAGATGAGTCAAATTGCTGTAACCGAGTCATTGACACACCTGTTAGAAAAACTTTCAGAGACTGAAATCCACTAAAATAACCTCGTCTTGGAAAGATAATACTTTCAAAAAGAACTTACCCTAGTATTTCTAGATTCTCTGAATTGGTTATTCATCATGCTGCATACCAGGTGAAATTCAACATATGCTGTGATATTTAATTTTTTCCAATTATTCCACTCCCTTTTGTATCCTATAATTTTAAGGCATTCTGGCCCTGTTTCTGCATATATGTATTCTGAGCTCTGCCCCATAATTTTTGCAGCTGCAGAACCACACAAATGTGTATAAAAGAATCTTCCAAGGCAGCCTGGCCATGCATAGTTTATACATTATCACATAACTACAGCATTCACAGTGAATGGGGAACTCATTTAACTTAGATGCCAGAGGTCACTGACACAAAGAGGGAGACAGAAGGATAAAAGGCAACATCTATTTTCCATGAACAGCAGAACAGATTTTCATTTCCATGCCTGAGTTGCCAGTCACTGTCAGCAACATGAGGGTACTATACATTTTAACCTAATTTTTCTATGAGTAGCTTTTCTTCTTTTGCTGATTCAATTAATTTTTACCAAATAATTTCTTGAACTCTTTTTATTGCATGATTTACGGGTATGTAATGAACCATGGATAGGAAAGTAAGTCTTTTGAGTTAGCAATTTCTGCCTGAAATACAATCTCCCAAGTAATTACAGACACTAAAATGGAAGCCACATTTTGGAAAAGGGAAGTGATTTAAGCNAAAAAAAAAAAAAAAGATGTATTAGACAGCATTGTTATGTTTTCTCTGTAAGTAATTGAAGTAATGTGGAAGAAAGAATATGGAAACTCTTCTACTTAGAGCCTAGAGTACTGCCAAAAAGATAAAGGCTTTAGCATGGAGAATAAACCTTCTGTTTTATCAGTGACCAGGTGTTGCACCTAATTGTTGAGGTCACTTGTGTTCAGCATAGGGATTATTACCTACAACCTTGAAAACATCACATGACTTAAAGCTAACAGCCATTTAAGTTTTATAGTGTTTATTTATAATAGCATTTTTTATTGATATTAAAGTGCATATATAACCACTCACAGATATATAAACTTACAAAACGAAAGATAGGATACATTGTGGTACTTGTACTTTTGCTATGCAGCATTCAGCCAGAAGAAACTTCAGGATTCAGAACTCAGGCCACACACTCAGAGCACACACTCTCACATCACAAGTACAACACCACAAAGCCAGCCTTTCTTATGTCTGTAATGTTGCAACATGAGTACCATTTGTTTTGTGCCAAAATTTACTAACACTGTGACTTTGCAAATATTTTCTACATAGCAAGGCTGAGGAAATTTCATTCTGCTGTTTTCACCCTCTGTACTGTTACTTTTCATACTTATCTGCCACTAGGCCCAAAGGCAGTTAAATTGCTGTCAGAGGCAACTCAAACAACCACAAGTCAAACACTTTCCACTGTAATTTTGGCACTATAAAAATAATTGGACCAAGATGAGAGGCCCACAAATGTACACATTCTGCAGTGGTGCAGGAAGAGTCAGTAACTACTATCATATAGCTGTGACCAATTCTCTATGCAACCTCCGCAAAACAGAAGTAAAAAGTTCAAGTGTTTTTGCCTCAAAAACAGTCTTTCCAGAACAATTATTTTTGCTGGTTTTATTGATTTGCAATCCCTTGGAGAGAAAACTTTCTCTTAAAAAATTACGAAGTTCAAGGAAATTCTTCCAGTTTTCAACATAGTTTTTCAATTTTCCTTCAACAAAAAACCAAAAAACCATTTCACATTGAAATGGCTAAATAGGGCTTGTATCCTAAAACATATAGTTGAATGGATTCCTGAAAACCTCAGAACAAAAAAACTACTTGTATTTTAAACTCTGACAAAACATTAATGAGTCATGAATTTTATGAAACAAATAACCTATAAATACAGGCCATAAAAAGAAGTGCTTAAGGAATTCTTTAGACTTGAGTAAAACTCCTATGTACAGCATTTTAAAATTCCCAAACTAGACTTGGAAAATCCACAATATACAAATAATCTGTTTCACATTAAATAAAGAATAAAATGAAATTAATAAATAAAATCAAGAGAATACTTGAGCCAGAGACCTGATGTACTCCAGAATTTTCAGAAAATCTATCTCCGCATTTTTTTATATTTTATTGGGTCTGTCTGGAACGGAGGTAACTTCTCCCATAGCAGCCCTCACAGAGCTCTGCTGTGAATTTGTGGCCAGAACAGTGTTGAAAACACATCAGTGATGGAGGTCCTGTTAAACAGTGCTCCCATAGCATCAGGGCTGTTTTGTCACCTCCCACTCTTCAACTTCCTCAAGGCCTGTGTCGGGGAATCTGGGAGAGAACATACCAGGACAGCTGAACCAAACTGACCAAAGGGACATTCTATACCATATGGCATTTGCTGAGACATAAAAACTGAGCAAAGGGAGTGGGGGCAGAGCTTATTCTTTGTTTTCTGAAGCAACTGCAATGCATTCTGGGACTCCCCAGGAAATGACTGGACTTCACCTGCTGACGTAGGCAATTAATCTTTTTGCTTTGCTTTGCTTCCATGTGCAGCCTTTGCTTTTCTTTCAACCACCTTCACCTTGACTCAAGAGCATTTCATCTTATTTTTTCCTCTTTCCTGATAAGAAGCGGGAGTGATAGAGTTGGCTTTGTGGGCACCTGGTGGCTTGCCAGGGTCAGCCCACCATATTTGAGTACATTTATTTCAAAAATAATTTCCTAAATCAAGTTTGACTGAGCTTCAAATAACCTGTCAGAATGTATCAATATTTAGACAGTAACCCAGGATGAATTGTACTTCTTAGTCACAAGTACATGATTCCATAATTGATATATTACACTCTTACTAATTTGTGTTATTTCTGTACCCATCTAGTTATCATATCTTTATCAACAAATTTTGTTGATATTTTGCTGTACATTCAGGATAATTACAAAAACACTGGGATTCAATGCGATGAATTCATCTTTTAAGTAAGAAATCCATTGCGACAGAAAAGCAATGCTATCAAAGTGCACAGGAAAGCAAGGCAGGCAATTTGCATAAAAGAATGATTTTTATGAGTAAAGTTTTATGACTATTCTTCAGGCATCTGTGGTTAAATGGCTTGATCATATCAACCTTTATGGTTGAATTCTGATGTATATTCATATTCTCAACATGTTGTAGACTGCAATGCTGCAATGAGTTTTTGTGGATTAAATACTACTGATATTGAGAACAGTACCTGAATCTAAACGTTTTAAATGGAAACTATTCATATTCCTTTAAACTCTCCCAAATGTTGTTAAACAGAAAAGTAAATGGTGTATTTATTTTGATATAGGACAAATTTTAATGTCATGGCCTCTTCTTGCAAACTTTGGTGATATACAATTTAATATCCATTGGAAATAAAAGGATATTTAGTACTTTAGAAAGTTTCTTGAAAAGTATCTTTCAAAAAAAAGGAGATGATTTTACATGAATACTTGCTTGAAAGTGTCACTTCTTGCTACAAAAAATTCCTTCACAAGAAAGCATTTGGTTTTGAGACAGTACAGTCTCAATGAAGAGAACATGTAGTCATCTCACCCAATGAGAATTGCAGTCTGGATGATTAGTGAAGGAGTGCATTTTATAAGCTTGATTTTTCCATGTGAAAATGATGCACCATGACACTAATGATACACGGTTTTCCAAAATTTTAAATATCTTTAGAGGTTTCTTTAAATAAAGTTCCTTAACTAAAATTCACATTAAATATTAAGACAAACAATTTTCATACCAGACTATTGCAAACCTTTACCCATGTTGTCCATACTTGTCATAAAAGAGTAATTTTTACTGCACCCCTTTGGAATAAGTGTTCAGACTCCATAAAAATTCAAATGGACAGTAAATTACATAATTACTCTGATTTTTAAGGTTTTCTTTCTAGGCTTGACAGCTAAATGCATTAAAAAATAAGCCAGAAGAAACTCTGGAGAACAACTGAGAACCTCATTCTTCTGGTTCAGCTTCTGGTAAGCTTCTTCATTAAGCTCTAATTTAATATTCCATACTTTGAATAATATTACCTATTATAATAATATTACCATCTTCATTCAACAGGTTTTACCTTTAAATTTCTGTGATAGCATGCTAAAACATGTTTATTAATTAGATTTAATTTGACAATTTGTGTCACAAAGATGACTGAAAGGGAAAAGTAACCATTCTTTTGCTGTTTAATGGTGTTAGAAATAACTAATACACTGCTAATATTTTCTGTGTACAACTTAGAGTTTTAGTATTAGTGCTTATTATAGGGTATTGCTGGCATAATCAAGTCTTACAGAACCCAGTATGTTCCAAGCTTTTTAAGAAGAGCAATATGAACTGCATCGGACAAGATAGAACTTAATTAAATAGGTAGAATATAGCAAAAACCACAAGAAATAGTGCTCTCTCTAAATTCAACCTGCGAAACCAAAAGTTGTTTTTGGATGCAAGCACACTACATTTGCATAAAAAAGATCTTTAAATCCTATTTTATCCCAAGAAAATGAAGTAGGACTTCAGCACCCAATTAGAACGTGAAGACCTTGAAAGCAAGGGGAAATGTGAAGTGACGTCATGTGCTTGGTGGTAAAATACTACAGAGATTTCATGAAAATATTAATGAACATACAGAAAACCTGTGGGACAGAGATGACAGGAGGGAGATAACACAAATCATTCTCTTACTTGATATGGAGGAGTTGTCCACACTGCATAATATATTAGAAATTTTCTGTATTCACAAAGTAACAAGTAATGTAATGGCAATATTTTTTAATTAGCTGCTCTTCATAAAAAGTAGAGTTAGTATCTATGTATTGGCAACAGCAATGTCACAAGCATCTTGAAAACAGTATCACTGTCTCTCCAAAAATATTTGTCTTAATGATGATTGTGTACATGCTGTTAAGCAATAGCAATGATTTAAAATGTTAGGTAAAACTTTATATCTATGCTTCAGCTTGTTGTAACTTATCTTCTGTGTACTAATGTCTTTAAGTCCAAAAAGACTTCTGTAAACATTTATTCCAGGATAAAGATATCCTTTTCATCTTAACTTACGATAACAGACAGGAAATTCTGCTTGGTGTAAAGAGACATTTTTATACCAGAGGAGTCTCCTGTGGCATAATGAGAGATTACATCAGTGCAGTTATGCTTCTGCAGGTAGAACCATCGTAATTCTTTGTTCAGGTATAGCATGTGGTAGAAGTTAGCAGTAGGGGATGTGTCAAGCCAGTGATAACCAAGATATCTAATTCACATTATGGATTTAGTTTAGTACCAACTGAAACGCTTTTATTTTTTTCTTTTCATTTTTTTTTTAAATTTGATAAATAGGATGGAATTCAAAACATGGCAGTGCATGGGATAACCAAGATTTCATACTGATCAAAACACAGTGGATCAAGAGAAGAGTACAGGAGAACATTTTATATTAAACTTTGCATTAATTTAGAGTAGCATGTTTATCTGAACACTTCCATGAGTTCATAGGATGAAAGTTTACTGTTCAATTTAAAGAATCAGATGCTGGAGACATACTTGTGCTATTTTACAGGTAGACAAAAGCTCCCTCATTTGACTTTTGAGCAGAAAGGAAGTTACATGATGTAAATACTTCAGAACAAAACGAGAGCTTGCAGCAACATAGATATCTGCAGTGTGTCTAAACAGGACTTAGGGCTTTGTTCAAAATGAATGTGGTGTCAAATACATGTGAATGTTACACATCTCCAATTCAGTAGAGCAAGCTGTGTCTGCTGGCAAAATAATGTGAAGAAATTTGCATTCCTGATGGGTGAGGTCTGACAGAGAAGAGCTGGTTGATCCTCAGCTCACATAAGCGTAACTATTTGGAGGAAGAATCAATGCAAAGAAATAGATTCTACAAGGGACTATGCTAATGTATACTTGTGGGGGCATTCATCTGCCACACTTTGCACAAAATCACCCTGAGTGACATTGTTGGATATTCGTTCTAGAGGCAACAATATATTTTTTAAAGCTTATGCTGAGTCAAAGATCTTTGTGACATGACCTTTTAAGCTTTTGACACCCCAGCACTGAACTCTGCTCCCTCCTCTGAATGCTCATAGTGTGAAGTCTCACTTCATAAATTAATGAAGCCAAAGGTGCTACAGAAGTTGTTGGCAGCTGCTCAATTATTAAGCAATATTTCAGAGAGAAAGCCCTTTATTTCTCAGAGTTGTGCAGTCTGTACTGGCCCAGTTAACTTGAGGATGTTGGTTTCAACCTGTAAAATTGCTAACTATTCCTAAAACTTTGTGGCAGTTAATCAATTAATGTCCTTATTAAATGCAAGGAGGATTCTATGAGGGTGCTTCAAAAAAAATCCCAAACCATAAATAATGAAATCTGCAACTTGCACTTTATTTACAATTCCCTTGCCCCACCAGAGACCAAATTTAATGGTCTTCAGAGCATATTCCAATATTTATAAACTTAGATTTTCAGGCACAATCAAAGTTTAATACAAGATTATTCACTTTTAATGTGAGATTTTTAAATTGATGAACAAGTTACATACGTAATTTCCTATAAGTTTGGGGAGCTGTAGTATAACTTGAAAGGGAACTATTCCTCAATATGTCCAAAGGTAAACTTTCCTTTTAACACATGATCACTTACACTCAATATTTATTTGAAAATTCCTGTCAGTATTGACAGAATAGTAGGAGTCTATAATTTAATCCTCACTGAGAAGCTAACTCCTCCGCTAGTTTTATGTTGAAAAAAAGAGAGGACTGGCCACTGAGTAGCATTTGCAACAGTGAAGAGTGAAAGAATTTCATGTAATTATTTCCAGTTTTGAGTGAAGTGTCTTCATGAAAATTATATCTGCCCCATGATTCAGTCTGTCTTGTCTGTTCATGTCAATGCCACTATTAAATGTAGAATGTTTTAGGAAGACAGATAAATGAAAAAGAGAGGTAGAGAAATTGAGAGCTCTGCAAAATGCTGGGGAGTTTTCATGCCAGCTGTTTTGTGTAATTCCTCTAAGGAAAGAGCTAGTTTTTCTTTATTATTTTGCCAGCCACAGTACCTTTGAGATTTTTACAAGCCAGACATACTTTGGCCAAGAACAGGCTTCGTTTCCAGCAGTGAAGGGCTAGCTTAGGTAAGTTTACCCAATGAACTACTCAGATAATGGAATTTTACAAAAATACCTTTCCCCGTATGTGTCATGAATGAAATGCCTTTCACAGGCCATATATTTTGCCCGTACTTGAAGTGAAAGTAAGCATTCTTCAGGAAAAGATGATGCACTGCCAGAAGTCCAGACTTCCACTTCTTCAGTGTCCATTCCCCACTATTGCTCACCATGTCTGCTGGTGGAGGATATTGCACTGTCACGATGCAAGCATAAATTTAAGGTGATTTCTGTTGGAGTGCTGCTGCATACACAAACAGAACTGTAACTGAAAAACTCAGTCAATGCATAGCTGTCTAAATGTCTGCTGGTAAATGAGCTTGCTTGCCAGGAATCAGTGCTCCAAGCAAATTGAATCAGCTAGAGAATAAAATGGGAAAGAAACTACTTAGTCTCAGGTGCTGTAAATTAAAGGGGTTGTTAGCCAATTTCAAGAGAAGTTATTTTAGGTGAACACTGTACGGCAAGCTGCCTACCTGAAATGCTTAATAACCTCCTATTTTCTTGAGGCGAAGCTTTGTTTTTAGATTTCATAATATTTTATGCGATGCAACTCTACCAAGTGTTGTGGTATATTATACAAGACAGCTATCTGCCCTCATACATCACAGCAAATGTGTTTTGAAGAAGCCTACACTATCAATGATGTTCATCATCAAATGCAGCTTTCTACTTGGACGTAAATTTTAAAATGGCACAAGGCCAGGACTTCAAATAATTTTTAGAAATATTCTGTTTAATTTTAAACCTTTCATCCTTTCATCCAGGATGGAAATACATTTACTCTTGTCAAAGTTTAGCTCTGACATGATGAAATTTAGTCTAAATGAAGTGTATATTCAGTTTTTAACTCTTAGGATGTTAGAGCAAGTAGTTCTAACATCTTACAATACAGTAATAAAATAGCAAAAAGTTTCATGTTAATGTTAAATAAAAGTGGGAATTTAAGTCTGGAAACAATCACCACAAGTGATCTTTGTGGAATTTTCTTTGATAAATGGTTGACACTTATATCAATAACTTAACTACAGTATGTTGATGCATAAAAGAGTAAATTTCACACACTCTGAACATCCTAGAAAAATTTCTTCAAAGCTGTTACACATTTGCCACTACTTAAATAACTCCATATTAGTGGTTCTTTTATTGTATCTATCTGTCATGTTGTCTTTTTGGAAAAGATTGAATGTGTAACTCATATTAAAACTCTATAAAATAATTATCCCTTCACTAAACCAGCTGTCATACTGTCTTGTCGAAGCATAGAGAGGAATTTCAAAAGTCAGATCAGTTTGAGAGTAATTGCATCAGTAATTTGGAAAAAAAAAAAAAAGGAAAAGAAGAATGACTGCCTTAACTTCAAAATTTAAGTTGACTTTATGTTACTGCCCTCAACATTCAGTTGTTTCATTTGCAGCATCCAGAAATAGAAGAGGCGAAGGATGGCATATCCTGTAAGTGCCTTTCACTATCACGCTGCAAACTCAAGTCATAACAGTGGGATTGAGTAAGAATGGATTGTAAGTTTAGTCAAAAACTAAAACAATTAAACACAGGACCAGAGAGGTCTCTGAACACTTTTTGTTTGTGTTTGTTTTAAGTCCTCAGTTAAATAGGTATTTTAAATTCATCTCTCTAGTCTGGTATGCTTGATATTCCCTATTCTCTTGAGGTGAGGCTTTGCCACTATATTTTGTAACTTTTGATGTGAGGCAACTCAACTGAGTGATAGAGTACAAAACACAAACCTGGAACCACACATCACTACAAATACATGTCCGAGAAGCCTCACCATCAAGAAAATTGAAAAATGTTTAGCTTAACTCTTTGGTCAGATAAATATTCTACACTCACCTGATCTCTTTGCCTAGTGATTACAGACAATCTTGAGTACTGTTTTATCTGAGAACACTTTGTAAAGATAAAAGGCAGAATTCCAGTCAATTGTTAATATCATTGAACAATGTGGAGCTTCACAAAATCAAGAGGCTCTCTTAATTCATCTATGATTTCCAAGCCCCTGGAAGCAATTTGTTTTGCTTTATATTAAGCTCAGTAATTTGAAAAATGCTGTCCTAGATATTTGTTTCAACAATAGACAATTTTCTCTACTGAATAAACAAAATCCACACTTTAATCAGTTTGATCAGACTTCAGCTTCCATTCCTCTAAGAAGGCCTGTAGTATTCTCACTCCCTTCAAAAAGAATTTTTTTAGATTGAAGGTTAATAACAGGTGAGTAACAGACAAAAATTAGATACTATTTGGGCTCAAAAGCGTTGAATTTTACTCTGAATTAAAATTTTCAGACTCTCTACAAACACATGGATAAGCCAAAGTGAAAGTATTAACAGTTTCCATGCTTCAGGCATCTTCCCAGTTCTCTACAGATGGTACCTTAACTCTCACAGGTATATTCTAGTGGAAGTTCCTTTGTGGTTTTGTTGGTTTTTTTCCGAGTTCATTGTTTTTTGCAATTCTCTTGGTCTTCACTGTATTCAGCATCAGGAGATTTAAACATGAAATTGAAGTCAAGGGTAAGAAGTTCTCCCCCAGATCTCCGGAGAGTAATGAGTAATAGTAACTTCTTGTTTAGGATTTCCTAGGGTGTATGCCTGCTGATTCCTGGTTCTCCAGCCATGAAAATCTATGCCAGCCATGTATATTTGTTGCATTTTTGTGAGTCAATACTAGAAAAACTCTCTTCTTATGGAAGAGTGAAATGCTACTTCATAATGGCAAACTCTAGGCCTGTTTTGAGCAAGGCATTGTCTAGAGTAGTTCATATAATTAAACAGGAACAGCAATTTGAGGCAATAGATAATAGATCGTATTTTTTGTCAACAAAGACAAATGTATTGGGAAATTTCAAGGGGCATCTTCATATTTCGAGAATGTGTTAGTGTAGTAGGGCCTCATGGAAGTAGGAATTTGGGGTCATAGCAGAAGACTTCCTACTGAGTGCCTCAAGGACGCAAAAAAAGTCACAATAATTATTAACAATCCCCAGAAGGATGTTCCCAAAACATAGAAAATGAGCTCAATGAAAAACACAAATAAAGACTAGAAACAAGTCGAGTTTGCTCCAGCATTCTCTTCACATTTAAGGATTGCTGCTACTCAGCCACAGTAAGTTCTTCCTCACTCTCCATGGAGAGAGAACTTTGTTTTTAATTTACCATAAGATATATGTCAGTACTTTAAGTCAGGAATAAAAAGAAAAAGCTTTTTTTTTCTTTTTAGAATATATTTGAGTTGAGTAAATTCGAATATTGAACAGCAGCGTGCATGTACATGTGTGTGGCTTCTGGTGCAGTGTTACCACACAAAAAAGCAATCAACGAGGAGTCAGGCTAACTTTGGACGGAGTATAATAACTCTTTCAACTTCATCACAGTCACAAGACAGGACAGTTTTACATTTATAGTAGATTATCTACCTCTGTAGAGTTGTGATAGGATGAGAAAATGGAGGAAAAGGGAATGAGTACCTGCAAGCAAGCATTCAGAGACAAGAGAAAAACACTATTTGTTGAGGAAGTGAGAGAGGAAGCAGCTTCTGCTCCCTAGCAAAACCTTTTAGAAACAGCCACTAATCTACAACCAAAGCTTTCAAAAAAGTCCTGAAAAAGGCTTAAAAAACATTTTCACTTAGCATGTTCCCTACGACATATTTTCCTACAGAAAAGATAAAAAGAGAAATGATATCACAGCTGATTTTTCTAGACAATGCTCATGTCTTTTAACTAGCAAAGAGCTGGTAAGTTGTAAAAAACAAATCTAAAAAGCAAGATCTAAAATAGGAATAAAATCTGAGACAGCTAGAAATTAATTACTTCAGTTCAATAGTTTGCACAACAAGAATTTCTAGCAATATTTGCAATAATCTTTCCATTTCTTACTATGAAATATCAAGTTTAAATAGATGCATCACATTATTCAGTGTCTTGGTACAATAATCAGGGAAAACAATTCAGTCAAGAATGAATTTCTAATGAGTTTAACTTGTTCATTTCTTCTAATGATTACATGTCAGAAACTCGTGTAACAGTGAAGCGCCTGCAGTCAAGTCTTCCTAACCACAATCATATTGCCTGTACCTGTCATTGTTTCCCAAGCAAAGCAGAATCCAAATCATCAAATATTTTTGTACACTTGATATCCTTATCCCTGGGGATACCACCTGGGCAATTTCGCAGTGTAAAAAATATGTTCTATATGCCCAACCTAAACCTATCCTCTTTCAGTTTAAACTCATCACCTCTTGCCTGTCACTGCAGGCATTCATAAATAGTCTTTCTCTTATAACTCCACTTCGTATAGTACAAGGCTGTAAAAAGGTCTCCCTGAAGCCTTCTCTTGTCCAGGCATTAAAAACCCCAAATGTCTCAGCCTGCCTTGATGGGTGGTTCTGTCTCTTTAATTATTTTCATGGTGTTCCTCTGGGCTTGCTTCAACAGGTCCCTGTTTTTCTTGTTCTGGAGGCACCAAAGCTGGACGCAGCACTCCAGGAGGGGTCTCACAAGAGCAGAGAAGATGGGTAGAATCACCTCCCTCAACTTGCTTCGGTTTTCTGCAGACCAGGGTACATAAAATGGATTTCTGGGCTGCAAGTGCACATTGCCAGCTCATACACAACATGTTCCCACAAAAGCACATGCTACTGCACACCTAAGCTCACACACTTTCAGTTGGTGCTGTTAGTACCTCCCACCTCAGTCTACTTACCACATTTCAAACACGTATTGTAAACATGACATCGTTCTGAAACCTCTTCTCCACAGTCTGCCACAACACTGTCCAAGCAAACTAATCAATTGTAATTTATACATCATGTACCTCACACTTTAAACCCAGCAGATTTATTTGCATCTTCAATTTCAGCAGCTCTAACTGCTGGGTGTGTAAGATTCACCACATTAACTCTCTTTTGGTCTTCTGTTGCTTTTAACTATACTATGTACTGAATCAGAAATATTATTCTGGTGTCACACAATTCTGTCATGCCTACTGTTCTCACACAATGTTATGAACAATGGAAAATATGCAATCCCATAATTTTCATGGTGTTCCAGTGGCGAGGACTGACAGAAGAAGCAGTGAAAGCCTGTATCTACAAACATTTCCCTTTTACAAAGAAAAAATAGAAAGTAACAGAAGTTGAAATAAGCACTGAACCCACTTGATTACAGTATTTACATGGTGTTTTGACATATAAGAACTAATGTATTATTATGAATAAAAAAAAAAAAAAAACTTCAAAGTGGAACACTTCTGATTTTCTGAATTTACACAATTCTCTTTGTGCTTGTGGACTTAAACCCTACTTAACTTATACGTGAAAAGATTTCAATTTATTTTCAGTTATTATTCTCCTTACACTTCATCCCTGTCCCTCAGAAGTCTATGGATTTGAATATAGACAGCTCTTTTGTCCGAGAAATATACTGATGTTTTATCATAAGAGGCATATCAAATAAACACAGTAAGAGAAACAGAAAAAAAAAAAGAAAAAAAAAAACCCTTACCCAGCAGTCAGAAGACATATCTGCTTTCAGAAATTCAAAGTCCATTATCTGTTTTCTAAGAGATTTCTCCACAATTATGAATCTGTCCCTGACTGGTATTATAAACAGCTCACATGCAACATCCTCAGGTTTTCTTTACTCCCTAGTTACAGGCAGATACATGCTGAGCAGACCTGCTATTTATTCCAAAGCTCCCAACATTTTACTCATTATAATGGCCAGTCACTTTGAAGTTAGCTTCCCCCATTAAAATCCAGACCCTGGAAACTTCTGAATTGTGTGCAAAAACATACTGCAAAATTCACAGATGATATGCAACCGAGATCTCATTTGCTTGATTGAAAGTAAACAAATTAAACAAATAAGATCTCAGGACTTATACCTGCTTTTTATGCAGCACTTTTTCCTCACACTGTCCTCTATCCATTGGTCCTTAATAAAAAGTGAGGCAATAATTTTTACTGCTATTGTTCATAAAGGAAAACCAAACCAAATCACTTGAGATGATAGCTCTTTAGTGTGGAACTTAAGAGGACCTCTCACCACCAAGTCTCAGAAAACTCCAAGTAAATGTGACTTACTCTCAGGCCATTCCACCTAGCAATGAATCCAGGTGTGCCAGGAAAAAAAGCCCAGCATCTGATGTTATTTTGCAGGTGGTGTATCAGGGAAACTCTCAGAAACCTGGAGTAATCTAGAGAACATACCTAGCCATGATATAGCCAAGAACTGAGTTGTCCTACTGTCATCAGAAAAAATTTCCAACACACATAATGGAAGATATTTGTATGCATGCCTCAGTAATCTTCCATCTTTTGGGGCCAGCTGGCCAGATAATGCATTCTGATTTTATTTTTCTGTTTAAAGCCTTCATTACTACAAAGTAGTTGTCAGCAGTAATGAAGTTAACTAAGAAAATATTACTAATCAAAAGTAAATTAGTGTTCTCACACAGTACTTATCCTGCGGTTAATTATATCTGTTTCCTGAGGTTCTCTTTTAAGATTCAAAAAACCAGAAGAGCTACAGTTAAATACTGATACAGCTAAACTGCAGAAATCTGAAGCTTTACATTAAATGGACAAAGAAAGAAAAAATCATTCACTCGCAAAAATCCATGTAGCAGTTCATTAAGTTACATATAGATCAGCAGTTAACATAAAATCCAAGGAACACAGTAGTTTCAAGTGCTTAAGTAGTATTTCATATTGAATTTGTTGGTTTTAACAGCACAACACGCAGAGTTTAATTCCAGCAGAAACAATCCTGAAAATCTACTGAGTGCAACTGTTGCTACTCATTGGTTCAGCCAAAAGGATGATCCTCACTTGCTTTTTGGTGTGCAAAAGATCAAGCTTCTGATGCAATACTTCACAGGCACGGTTGCTGCAAGACTTCATAGGTACAGGTAGATGCAGTGTGTGCTACAGAAATATGGGTTGTCCTGAGCCTGGCTCTGTGCAGAGCCACACACTCTTCACTTCTGAGCTGCTGGGGCTTTACAGCATGTATAATATAATATCAATTATTGCAGGTTTAAATTCAAGCATTAAAGCAGAAAGTTATTTAAGCATGTTCATTTATATAGGACATGACCCATGGTAGATTCAAGAGAAAATAGTTGTCAAACACCTTCTTTCTTTCTGGTATATTACTGTTCGGAAGCACGGCTTGGAATGCCTTGCAGGTTTAATTTAATTACTGTAGCACTGACCTTTTTATACTATTAACAAATAATCCTTTGTCCCTCTAGACTAGATTGTTTGTTGCATTTTCTGCCCACAGCTTAAAGCACATTGATTCCCAATTACCACTTTATAAAAGCTATCTTTTTACTGCCAAGCCATCTTTGATGCATGGCTTTTCTGCCCACCCCCAAGGCGGTTTTAAAAGTATACAGGTCAAAAGAGGTAACAGCAAGATTAATTAAAAGTTACAGGAAAAAACAAAGAGAACAAAACAAAAATAAAAACATTTTAAATTACTGCAACAAGATCTCTGTGTACCTTGTACACTTCTATTATCAAAAGACAGTTTCTTACCATAGAAGTTGTATGGAGGGTATCATTTGTCAAGAATCAGATAATAGAAGAGAATGACAATTAAATAGATATTAGAGTGGGGTCACACCAGAGATACAGTGTTTAAAAGGATATGAAATGAGTATCATTGCTGTCCCAAAACATAACAGCTTAATATTGCAGTGTAATATAAATTTACAGTCACGATTTCTAATCACCAGCTTTTTCCCCAGGTGCCATAAATTGACCTTGAGGAGGAAGGCAGGTAGACCTTGATTATGAGCTAAAAGTGTTGCACTTGAAGGTCACATGTCCTGTATCCCTTCATAGATTTTCCATGGGCGTCTTTAAAATCCTCCAACCAACAGGACAAGATTAAGATGGCCCAATGGCATTGGTTTGAGTGTTACTATATGTTTAAGGAGCTTCAGTGCAATGTGAGTTTACCAGACCATCATAGCTTCCACGATTTCCAGACCAAATAGTACTTGGCAGTCTTTACTACCCCTGCCCACTTCTTCTGCTGCAGTTTGCTGTTTTGGTGTAAGAGCAACTATGCTGGAAAGGACTCTTCCACAGCTTTCTCTTCGCATTCATTGGCCTTATCTTGAGCTACAACTACCTAAAAGGCAACAGTGTTTTCCAGGTTGCATTCTGGTGGGGATTTTTTGGGCTGTATACATCTGTCACCTACTGACTTTCTCATGAGTCCCCTGGTGTTTCTTGAACATTGACAGGCATTTCCTAGACATATAATTGTTACCTCTTCTTCTATAGGCTTTCCAACTAGCGCATTTAATCTCCAAGTTCAAACACCACTACCAATTGTTTCAGTATTTTTGCCTCAGAGCTAGTGCAAAATTAACATCCCATCTTTATTTATTTTTCACAGGAAGTTATGCACTCAGTTGCATTCTACATTACTGAAGAATCCACAATCATATTAGTGTAATAAACAAATTTCTTTTGCTAACAAAAGAAGTAGAAAATTAATATTGAGCATAACAGTATCAAACATTTCAATAGGAGAATCCCCTTAGGCAGCTTTATTCAAAGAACAGGTGGATGGTCTGTGCTGCCCCTCTGACCAAGTTCCCTTGCAAGTCATTCTTCCCACTTAGCAGAGGATGCAGTACTGACAGAGCTCAGGACTTATTGGATATTTGTTAAGACCATTACTAGTTATGCCCAACTTACACAAACACACTCTTACATTTAGAGTCACTGTCACCTCTCTTTTCCCAAGCCTTTTGAGATATATTTATCCTACCCAGATCCAGCATTCATTTTCTCAGGTAGAAGGTGTTCCATTCATTAACTTCTGTGCATGAAGTTTTAGGAAAGTAAACATGTATTGTTAACGTGGTTCTTGGTAAAATCAAGGTTTATTCTTCGTTCTTTCATATTTTTCAAGAGACTGTAAGACACAAGAGTTGAAAAGGTGCATGCATAGAATTGTCTCTCAAGCCAGCTGTACCGCAGTAGGGGTGAGGACTGCTCCTCAGTCAGGTCTCAACTGTGCAAAGGGACTTAAAGTACCCACAAGAGTGAGACAATGCTTACAGCTGCATCCTCTCCTTTTGTCTGACACTTAGTTCTTCCATAAGGCTGCACTGCCCTCTTAGAGACAGCCAATGTGGTTTCACCAAGGGTAAACCATGCCTGACCAACCCAGTGGCCTCCTGCAATCGATTGACTCAGCAAACCAGAGAAGAGCTATTTTTGAATGAAACTTTTAGTTCTGTGTATTTTCATTCCACATACATTTTGGCATGCACAAATAGGGTTACAGCACTGAGGTCCAGTACATTTTTCTGGCACTACTGATCAAGTGTTCCTTTGAAGCAATATTTAACTCATTGTGTTCACTGGCTTAACAACCTGTATGTTAAACATCTAAAAGGAGTAGATGAGCATATATATATATGAGCAACATGCAAAGATATCTATCACTCCAAAATGGTTATGTATTTATCAACACAGAGGATCAAATGTAGGCTACACCATGCAGTGGAAAGGCACAAATGAAGGAAAATGAGGGATGTTGTTGGTGACAGAGTTATTTATGAGAGTCTACCTAACTGTCTACAAACTTGAAAGTATAGCAAAATTGCACAACAAGCTCAATCATCAGTTTTTAAATCTATCACATCTACATCTTCACCTTGGAATGATAACATCCTTTTGTTCTTACCATTGCAGTTCCAGAAGTAATCTTTGAATGGATTGATAAAGACCGACTGTGTAAAGTCACATTTTTTGTTGAACAAAGTACATTAACCACAGAACCTATGCAAATATCAAACTTGATTATCAGATCCATCTCTTGGTGAGTTTAATGGACATTTTCTTGGGAACTACACAAAGGCTTCAGCTGGAACAGCTTAAAAAAGATCTTTTTAGACTTGCCACCTGCCAATCGCTCTCACAGTCTAACTTAATTCCTGTGTTTCATTAGTACTGTATTTGCAGCATAGCTCATCACGTTAATGGGTAGCTCTTCTTTGCTATACTTTTTAGATCTAAGGCTGTACACAGAAAAAGCTGAAACGTAGCGTTTGCTGAAGATCATGACTTTCAGTAAGTTTGTGAGAAAAGCCCACTGTACACCCCAGCAGTCTGTGTACTGTATATACCTATATACACACCCAGGCTCCAGAGGGCAGCTCTTTGCAGGATCCAGGAAGACCTACAGCATCCCAAGGGAAGCTTCTTACTGTTAGAAGAGGATCATATTACAGCAAAATAATTCAGAACAGCATTTTGTGGGCTAATAGCAAATTCTGGTACTAAAATGCACAGTTCTCAGCTGTCTTCCTCACCAGTTTATTGCTTGCCTGAAGCCACTCTGGCACAGGGGAACACATGTCCATGCCCAGCGGCTTCAGTTCAGCAGCTAACTAGTGCAGAGGACAGCATCCTAGATTAAACTGTGAAATATAATTTGAGGGTGATGTAGGCTTGCAGCCTTGCTTGTTTAAAAGCATAACCCACTATGTCACCTATCAAATAAGCAGTAAGCCGGTTATTTATAAGCTGTTCAGTTGCCACTAGAATAATGTGAACATTTGACTCAAAGAGTTGTACTGCCTTATTTTGTTATTGTAGTCACATCCCAAAACACCTAAGAGACTACTTCATCCTAAAGAATGAAGTTAGCCTAAAAAACTATAAAGAAAGGGGATGGGAGAGTGGATCTTTTACTTTATCTTACATGTAACCTTATGAATGTGAGGTTACACATACCTTGAATGCAAATAAGAGTAATTTTGGAGTTGAAATTTAGATAATACCACATTCTAAGAACATTGATACATGCATAAGCATTAGAAGTTAACCACAAAAAGACCCATTTTATGGCCAAAGGAGTAGACAAACTCAGGTTCATGAACTTAATTGCAATGCAACACCAAAAGTGACTTAGACCAACCAAACTTCCCAATTCACAAAGAGAACCAAATAGAAGAAAGAGCAGTCACAGCTGCCCAACCCCTCCTCACCCTCACATCAAGTGAAAAAGCAGCTAGTGTGTCTGTCCTGCACCCTTTTCCACACTGCAGGGCAGAAGAGGCTTTGTTACTGATATGTCAAGCTTCAACAGCTGCTGTGCCAGCATCTCAGCTGGGAGTACTTGAGAGAGAGGCAGGAGGGAGAGCCGGAGGGGAAGGATAATCTCTGAAGGCATTTAATTTCCATTCATCTCCCTGGGAAAAGAGCACTTATAGGAGTAATTTTAGTTTTCTGAACACCTTTCTACCTCTGCCTTCAAGCAGCCTTTTTTTCCCCCAGACACAAAGCAGTATCTGACTCTTTGTCTTCAATTGTACAGCACCTTCTGCACCTTTTAGCACCTACTTCTGTAATGAAAAAATAAAGTTCTGAGGAGAAGCAAAGCCCTAGAGCAGCAAAGCTGTACAGAACACTCACCAACAAGTAGTTCACCAAGCCATCAAAGGGCTACAGATGCTTGAAAAATCTGAGTAGTTCATGTTTCTAACCAAGTTTTCCCTGTAGTTATGAGTCTAATTCAGCTTCTTAAACAGGGGAGACTATGCTCTCTTATTTATACACCAGCTTTTAAGAATTTTGTATGATTTGATTAAGATACTGCTTCATCAAACAAATCATATTAATAACTACACCAAAATCAAGAAATTCCCAGTTCATCACATGGCACTTAATTGTTGCCATGCCTTCCCAGAGGATCCTTTTTTCCCCTTACACTCTTTCCATCTGTTCACACAAATGACTCATTCTCCCATCATGAAAAGAGCTCATTTTTATACAGAAGCACTCAAAATTTTACATCAACCATCATTTCTTCTAAACAGAAGAGTAGCAGTAGAAGGATGCAACTTCCCCCATTCTGAAGCAGTGAAAGGGCTTTATTTTCTATCACATGTTATTTGTGATAGATTATTATACCTGACTTCATCTGATACACCATCCTATCCCTACTCAGCAACCTCCATAATCATCTATATCTCAAACCATATTCCTGAAGCACCCCGTAGCTACCACAATCACTCTGATTTTACTTGGTCTGACATCTTTGATAGCTGATGCATTCAAGTAGTTCTATGCCACATCTGTGAGTTAACAGTGGTCCTCTTTCACCCTTCTGAAATCTGTTCCTGGGAGGGACTACATATGTATTCTGGAGTCGCTACACATTCCTCAAAAAAACCAGTACAACTAACAATAATGTTATTTTGTTGGGATTTTTTCAAAGACAAAGGAAATGCTAGTTTTTCTGAATGAACTGTTTTACTGAAAAAGAAATCAATTGTTACAGAGAGCTTACTATGTTAGGGAATCAAAATATATGTTCATATTTTTTACTCATATACTATTCATATATCATATACTATATGTAATCATTTAGAAAACACATTGTAATAAATGATATATATGCCAAAATTCCTACAACAGCTGCACTTTGTTCAATTCAAGACATTTTTCTCTGCTGCAAGGCTGAATTCTGTGACCATACTACAGATCACCCTCCAGGGACTGCAAAAGAAATGTGGAATGCAATGAATGGAGTTTCTAATCATGTATTTCTCCAAATTTGGGACATTTTATTTTTACAAATTATTTTGAAGATAAGAAAAAAATTCTGCTGTTCAAGAAGAAATTATACTAAAGTCAAAGTAAATTATGCATCATATTTCAGTGGATTGAGACACTGTGACCACGTTGACAAATTATTCTAAGATGCAGAGAAACAGTGCTCACAGACTTCAAGAGGTTTCAAAAACCTCTAAAATTAAACCTGTTATTTCTCAAGTAAAGACATAGTCCAGATTATTTGAGGCATTTGGACTCTGAAAGTAACTGGTCATATTCCAGTAAATAGTCATTAAGTCTTGGCATAGGTAGATGTCACAATCTTAAATGTCACGGAATCATAGAATGGCTTCAGAGGGAAGGGACCTCTGTCCAACCGTCTTGTCCAACCCACCTCCCATGGGCAGGGAGACCTGGACAGGGCTTTGATCATCTTGAAATCAGGTTGATCAAAGCTACATCCAGCGTGGTTGCAATACAGATTAAACCATTGCATACCGAAAATATAGAAAATTAATAGCTTTATAGAAATTGTACCACGTTGGGCAACACATTGCATTATCACTAAATATGAACAGCCCAGGTCCCAAAAGGTTTACAAACTTTAATGTCAGGTGAAGCAGCAGATCTGGAATAGAGGTGCATAGAAGTGTACAGCAGACATACCATCCCCCCTTTTACACTACATGGAAAATCCTCTGTAATTCACTAACTGCTATCTTCTTTTACCTTTTGTAAAAGTTTCCTTGCCAGATGTCCACCCCATATGATCCAGTCCTGACAAGTCTGCTGGACAGTGGAATTCCAGTGAGGAATCCAGACTCAATTTTCTTGGTTAGTTCATTTAAATACATGGCTTTTAAAACATAAATTTGAGCCAGAGGACATCTTTAGAATAACATCTGCCTAAAGGTGCTTGCAAAGGATACTTAATACATGGTTAGGAGACATTTTCTAGCTATACAGTGTTTATATAAATATACAATATTTATTATAATTTATAATTAATTATCATTTATGTAATTAATATGATCTCTCTGCCAAACTCAAGGTAGCATTAATGAGGAAGAAGCAGATTTTATTCTTAAGGCCTCTTCAAAATTGAAAAACCAGGGATTAGATCAAGAGCAAAAATCAGTCGTAACACAGAGAAGATAATACACCAGTTCATTTCAGCACTGGACTAAAAGCAAAAAATAATGAATAAATAGATTTGTTACACACAGTAGAGGCAAAATGAAAGGGGAAAAGCTCTCCACCTCAGTAAAAACAAACAACTGTCTCTGCCTGTCTTGTAGAATATATGAGTCAGTAAATATCAATATAACAATTCAAACACATGAAATATCAATATTTTCCAGATGTTGCATCTTTAGGTTTTTTCTCAGCTCTAAGAAAAGTTCCAATTTTATACATGTATTGTGTACAAGTCTGTCATTCAGGGCCTGAACCTTAGAGATGGGATCTGATCCACAGAGTTGTGGGCAAAGCAAGGTATAAGGGGTTGTTGTAAGAATTAAATGTGAGATTACAGAAGCACAAAAACTAAAGCTGAGACTTCAACATTAGCTTGCAGAAATATACATACTGGTCCATTGTTGCTGTCCGAGACGGAG
>VWZW01006099.1:552551-582326 GCA_013397115.1 Edolisoma coerulescens | reverse complement strand
CTACTGTATAATGGAGTGTGTGGGACTGTGTCTCACTCCAGGACTTCCTAAGTCTCATGTCAGTCCCCACAGGGACACGGACCAAGATGTAGGAGCGCACAGCCCTGCACTGCTGCCTTACCTGAACAGCCTTTGTCAGTCTGTCACTGCTGAAATGCCACCTTCAGATGAGCAGGTATTGTTCTTCATGGAGGACAAGTGCAGAAGTGGAGCTCCGTGTCCATAAACCTCAACTAAAACATTCCATCAGTTGCTCGTTAACAACATGGACTTCACACTTTGCTGGCAAAGGTGGCCCATCCAGACAGCTCTAATCTAACGCTCTCTGCAGCACTATTCTTTTCTTTCCCCTTACAATAATTGAGCTATTTCTGCTTTCAGGGGAAGAACCAAGATAGCTCCATCACCTGCCACTATTTTCTGTGGACAGTGAAGTCCTGAGCAGCCCTGCAGCTTTTGCACACTCATACAGAGGCACATCACATCCAGTTGTTTTCAAGCCTCCTCTTCCATGCAGCCCATGTGTATGTTAAGAGCAGCCCATGCACTAAACTACCAGCACTGGGCATGTAATTAAAAGGGGGAAATGGAAATTAACGTTTTCTACTCATTGAAAAACAAGAAAATATTTGTCCCTGGCACAAAAGCAGTGGTCCTAAGGTTAAGTGTCTTTACTTCTTGAGTAACAACACAATTAGGGCAAAAATCACCAAAAAAAAAATGTCCCTGCTACGGCATTTACCTTCTCTCAGATGCTGTTCCACATAGCCTGTGCAGACTTCACCAATGAACAGATGAACATCACCTTTAAAACACCCCCTCCCCAAATCCAGTCACTCTCCAGATGTGCAAATACGACAGAGGAAGAAACAAGCTGTAAACAAGAGGCAATTTCCATTGGCACTACGGCAATCCCCTGGTAAACACTCTACCAAAGCCAGGGAGTTCACCAGCCCCTCCAAATCTTCTGTGCCAACATTCCATGCACCAAAAGAACAGCTCCTGCCTACAACAGCACATTGGAAACCACTTAGCAATTCCAAAACCTCAAGGAGAACAAACCCACAAAATATTAAGAGAGATATTTCAACATCAGCTTTGATAAACATGTTTAATAATCCGCTACTTTACAGGACAGTTATTTAAAAGCCGGGCTTCAAGAGAGAGAAACATCGGGACTTAAAAGCCAGTTTTCCAAAATCCACATCTAAGACCTTGAGACATCCAAGGCCACATTTGTTCAGCCTACCAAGAACCGGAGAAGAAGCTCAGAGTTGTGGTTTTGCTACAAACGGACATTGTACATAGGGAAGGGAGTCACTGTCTTTCCACACTGCCCTGGATCACCAACAGCCATTCCCAAATGTGTGCAGCACCCACAGGGAAAGCCAGCACTCAGTTCCATCAGTGCTCCCTGTCACCAGTTTTGGGAAGCACACACTCACACCACCTCCCGTGTGCAATCCTCCCTCCAGCGAGGTCCCTGGGAGCGCTCTCCAGGAACACTGCTCTTCCCTCCCACGGAACAAGGTGTTACAGACACAAACTGGGGGAAAAACCCCACTCAGGGAGCAACCCAGACCTGTGCACAACAACTGGGCTGCTCATAAATGCACAGCTTGGTGCTTTCCAGGAAGCACAACACACAACTGCACAGAATTACCACTCTCCCCACTACTGACATGAATGGTGAGTGCATATACACCACAAATTAAAAATTAACCATTTCCTATTCCCAGGAATAATTTGGGAAGTTTAAACCAAATAAGAAAAAATAGAATTCTATTTATTTCATTTGCTCCTTAGTTTCAGAGAAGTTAAAATAGGTGTCAATACAGACACAGCACTTTTTCTTCCATAAGACAGCAAGTCTGCTGTGGCCACGCAATTCAGAACTGCATTTTGTGCCCACTTCACCATATTAATCCAAGTCAGTCCAAACCCAAACCTCCAAAGATGGAAGAGGAATCCATGTTTTGGAGAAAATGAAGTTGAAAAGAAAGTCTCCACCTTGCAAGGTTCCTCAGGGGAGAGCAAGGGGGTCACTTCCATCCTACCCGTGGTGTGAAGGGCTGGCGCTCTCTGCTCCGAGTTCAGTGCCGCCCGTGCAGGACACGGCCAGGTGAGGGGCTGTGCCAGACTGCAAGGCCGACTGTCTGCAACGGCGTGCACCAAAAACAACTGTAAAAGTCATCTAGCTTGAGTCCCCAGAGGAATTCACTGTAGGAAAAACAAGACTACAGAAAAGATTCCTAGACAAAGTGTAGGCCGGGAGAAGCAGCCGTTACCTCCTCAGCGGGTGGGGAAGCCCCCTCGATGGGTCCCTCCACGGCCCCCTCTGAAGCCGCCCCGCTCACCACGGAAGTTGGTTCTGTTCCTCTCCCTGCCCCTTTCTCCCCGTCCCGCCGAAGTCCCTCCTCTTCCTCCTCCCCTGGGAGCACCCCCGCCCCGGTCAGACTTGGACTTGGGTGGTGGGGACTTGGGCCGCAGCCTCTCGATCTCCTCGGTGCAGCCGGTCAGGTGGGAATTGGGAGCCGTGAAATACGAGGAATACGTTTCCGCATTGAAGTTGCTGTTTGTGAGGGTGGGTCCCACCGTCAGCCAGCCTGGGGAACAAAACCACAGTCAGCAGAAGCAACAACAAACTTCAAGCTTCAAGGCCACTGTTGTCCTTTTCCCGAGAAATGAACACTCAAGTGACAGGGAGAGACACTTACCTACACATCACCTGCACTTCACGGAATGAAAAGTCACCTCTAGAGTTGTTGAAAAGTTAAGATTTCAGCTGGGTATTTCTAAGGGCTTATTTTCCTTTTTTAAAAATTTTTATTACACATGGCTGTGGCAACATCCATGCTGTGCTTTTCACAAGCACCCACCCCTTCTTCCTACTTGTCCTTACATGGCAACAATGTTTTTAAAAAATACAGAAGTTCAATCAGACTAAACTGACTCTGTGAGACACTGACATACAAGAATCCACCGACAGCAGCACTGAAGGGATACCTAAACAATGTGTCCTGATCCATGTATTTCTTAGCATTTTGCATCATGCCAGATGCAGCACCCACTATGAGACACTGGGTCTTCAGACACTGGCAACAGCACTAAGCTCATAGGGGTTGAAAATCAGTGGAGAAAGAAATCACTTTTTTGAGAAGTGTAAACATGGGGGAAAAGGAATCTCAACTGGATTTTGTTATACTCACTGAGGAATTAAACACATAGACAGGCAAAAATATTGGTTAACAAAAATCTTTCTTCTGGAAAAAATTATAGAAATGACAGTTGTCATAAACTTTCCAAACAACAGTTCTGTGACTGACAGATCTTCACATATACCAAAAATATATCTCCTTGAGATCTGCTGTCTGACCTGTGATCTGGAAACCTCTTTAGGACCCTGAAATGAATTTTACTGTTTGACCAAAACCAACATAGCAGCTACCTGGTCGAATTGTGCTGTCCCTCCCAAAGAGGTGAAGTCGCCGTCGCCCGAGGCAGAAATGCTCAATAATGTGAAAAATCTCCACGGGTTTCTCTATGTTGCCGATTTCGGGCTCCTCTGTGATGATGAGGTCGATGTCAACGTTGGCGTGGATGAAGTCCCCGTCGGTGCTGCGGCGCACGGTGCCCTTGATGCCCATGAGGCAGTGCTCCTGCACACACACAGAGCTGTCACCTGTCACACCTACTGCTGTGGCAGGTGAGCACAAGGGACAGCAAAGGCAGTTCTAAGTACAGTACATCCCACTCTTACAAGAGAGAAAGTCTGAAGCATGAACTAGAGCAGAAAAGCTGGAACTACCAAAGGAGCCATCTGAGAACAAAGCAGAGCAGTACTTGAAGCTGAAGCTTGATAAACTACACTATGAGGTGGTGTAACTCAAATCAAGGCTGAAGTAAGATATTTGTACTTCTTCAATCACAGAACTTTAGGCTGGAAAGGCTGAGAAGTCTCCACAAGGCAAAAGAGGAAAAGGTGATGGCAAGAGCAAAGGAATAGTTATTAATTATGATTAATACCTGTTTTAGCATTCTGATCCTAACTTTATTCATACAATAATTTTCAACGTTTTCAGTCATAAAACAGACAGTGGAAATAAGATGTACTTTTTCATATTGTACCTCTG
Source organism: Edolisoma coerulescens (assembly GCA_013397115.1). NCBI lineage: Eukaryota > Metazoa > Chordata > Aves > Passeriformes > Campephagidae > Edolisoma > Edolisoma coerulescens. The sequence continues at coordinate 578,193 of VWZW01006099.1, read as the reverse complement.
TTAATAAAGTAGCCCTCTGAATTCCCCTCAGGTTCCTTTCTAGAAGATATTACCACATAAAAACCCATAACCACTATCACACTTCTCAGCACACTCTCAGTCAGCTCATCAACATTAAAAGTGTTCTTGAGCTGTAACATGCATTGCTTTCCTTCCGTCTACAACACTGCAGACCAATTTAAGTGAGTGATATGTGCCATCCATGAATGAAGAATCACCACGATTGTTCCAGGCTGAAAAGAGGCTCCTACATACTCATTTCAGAGCTCTGTTTCTCGGAATATCAATCTTGGATGAGCGATGTTCCCCAGGATCAAACACTCTGACTCACCAAGCACCACCAGATAGCTCAGGAAGCAGTTGCAGATAAGAGCATGTAATCATTCCCAAATTTTGGAAAGGGTTTGCAGAGTTAGTAGGTAAACATGAGAGGCACAACATCAGACCTATCAAATCTATGCAGATGATATTGCACTCATGCAACAGGGGTTTGGACCTGGAATTTACCTAAGTGAAAGGCAGAATACTGCTAAGCAAATCACCCACCAAGCCAAGCCTCCTCCATCTAGTCCTTAGGAGAACTATCCCAAACATTTTACTTCCATACCACATGCCATGTCACTCACAAATACCTGGGATCCTCTTACAGGTGGCACAGCACCAAGCATCCAGGGAGAGATGCCTCAGCCAAAAAGAACTGAACAGCATTTGCTGCTGTCACCACTGGCAAACACAGCTTCCCCAACAGACTGTTTGTTGGGTCAGAGCAAACTCACTCCATTTTAGTGTTTATCACAAACAGTGACCTCAGCCCCACTCTGGCTCAATAAACAGAGGAATTCCCCCAAATCAGAAACTATTTTTCTTTGTTAAACAAAGACATATATAAAGGCCACCCCAAATCCTCCTGTGTTAGTTTTAACCTTGCCCGCACAAGCAAACTGCACATATTTGCAATACTATATGCAATAAACACACAATATTTATACTTATAAATATTTATAAGTAATACAACACACTTTCAAACAAACTTCAGATTAATGTAAACGCAAGCCAAAGAAAGATTCCAGATATCCTAAAGGGAAGTTTATACTCCTAACAATGGCCAATTTGAGACAGACTTGAGGATGTTTAATGCTAAAGAATGATTAATGAATGAGGAAGAGTCCTGAGGTTCACTGACATGTGAAATGAATAAATTGCCAGCTAACTCTCTGTACTCAGTAAAACTGCCAGTTACACTCACATAAACCCAAACCAATTATTTATGAATTCCATTTATATTTCTCTAAGTTTTTGAACAACAGACATTTGAGTCTCAAATCAGAACACTTTTTTTTCTCTGCACCTCCTTCAATACACGTCCTCCACAAAGCATCTTTAAAAAAATATTTGGTTTAAACCAAGCTGACCCATTCTATCACTTGGGCTTCACAATCACCTCCAGGAAGGCAGGAGATGCTCTATGAGCTCTCTCTGGTCCAAGTTCTGGGCACACACCGGCTCGTGTGCATTCAGAACCAATGGCCAGTCTTCTATAGTTGTTTTTTATTAATAGATTCATTTAAAATCTACAGATTTAAAGACTCCTTTTGATACTGAATTTAGTCAAATTCTATTGCCAAGTTTAGTTCAAAATGTGCTTTGCAGAACACAACTTGGAAGTCCTCCTGTTGGCTTTCTCACAAGCCTGTCACCAACACCGGGTGTGTCATTAGCACAGAGAGACAGAATGGCAACAGAGGAGAAATGGAGCCAATCCTTTACCTTGGTTCTTTGGAAGACAGCCTTAGGGTCTAGAGTCTTGGTCTTGCCGGGGTTGTTCTTATTTGTTTTAATCCAGCAAATGTCCTCGCATCTTCTGTAACCCCATTTGCGCAGACACTAAATATTATAAACAAGTAAAACAGTTCACACTACACAAAAACATCAAGTAACCTGAACTGAACACTCACTTAGGTACTTGACTTTTCTTCTTCAAGGGCTGTCCAGCTACTACAAACCTGTCTATGACCAAACCCAATGTATCTGGCCAACTTCAGACCAAAGAAAACAGATCAGTAACTGCAGGCTGCCCTTGAACAGTTGTTTGTGAATTGTTTTCATGAAAAGCAGTGCTCAAACTAAATAAAGAATGTTTCAGCACAGCAGGAGCCAATTAAGAATTCTTATTGCAGCATCCCCAACACAAGCAGCGTTTCCCTGGCATGCAGGAAGATGACAATTGTATCTCAATTTATGAAACAGTAGGACCTTTCTCCTAGGATGAATATTTCTGGCAGAAAACTACTGAGACTTCTGTTAAAAAAAGTTGTAACTTGGCAACCTGCTCCTCTGTCAACACACAAAGACCAAAACCAAGACCCCGTGGAATTAGGCTTCCCCACATAGTCAATGACTCATCTAGACATTAACAGTATCTAAACAGTTAATGCCATTTAAAATCACATATCCTCTAGCACAGTAATAAAACATCCCTCAGTAGTTAGGGCTGAGAATTCTATACAGGGAAAAGTCAAAGATAAAAATAAACTCTTAAGCCTGTCCCTGATAAATTGAATTAAAACAACATCTTACCACTCGGCCGAGATCCAGACCCTCGCCTGAGCCGCACCACAGAAACACAAATGACCTTGGGGCTGCAATTTCTTCAATTTCCAATTTCATGATCTAGTAATAATAAGTGCAATAAAAGTGTTCCTGAATTAAATATAAATCACCAGTTTTATCAGGAAGAATACTGAGCCTTGAGGCATTGTCACAGAAACCATCAGGAAGCACACCTGGGGGCCCAAGGGAAGAAGGGAACTCACTCCTTGTTTTGCGTCGCTTGTGTGCATGGCTTTTGCTTTCCCTATTAAACTGTCTTTGTCTCAAGGCATGAGTTTTCCAGCTTTTACCCTTCCTGTTCTCCCCCTGATCCCACTGGTGGGGGAGTGAGTGAGTGGCTGTTTGGGGCTGGGCTGCGCTGCTGGCTGGGGTGAAACCACAACAAACAGAGATTCTACCTGTATAAAAAATTCTAGACTCAAAAGACCAATACAGCCCACATGATCTCCTCCTCAAATCTCTGCTTCATTTTATCATTCCATTGGCAGCAAAAATATTTAATACAGAAGCAACAGTACTCTGTTTCTTTTCCTCCCTGTAAGTACTTACATGAAGGTTGTGAAGACGTTCTAAAAATCCCAGTTTAATTCCTATCACCATATAGGAAAGACATTCTCTCCATTCTCACTTTCAGGAAAAGCAGCCAGAATTTATGAGGACAGTGGTTCAACAATGACAAATGAGTAACATTCAAGATTAAATAACTTTGGATGCAAAGCATCTGTTAGTCATCACAAGTTGAAAGGATTCATCTCTAACTTGCTAACACATCAAATCAAGCTTCATTCAGTGCCACTCCGAGGAAAAACAATGCTGTAGGAGCCATTCTAAGAGGATATAACTCCCAACTAGGAGGATGAGTCCTGCCTCCAACTCTTCCAGTTTTTCTGTTAGGATGCAATGTTTTTTCCCTGGGCAGCACTGCCAGACATCATTTGTAAAAAAATACAAGAGAAAGACTTACAAGAGTGAGGTTTATCTCTTTTGTTAAGCTTCTAGGGATTATAACTGGATTGACCATTAAAATTTCCTACCCAATCAATACTTGGAGAATGGAGGAGTGTTGGTAAAGCAAACTTAACTACACTTCTTACGAGAAGACCAGCATATTAAAAAGCATGCATTAAGAATCTCAAGAAACAAGGGAATATTTTCAATGGACATTTGGTATTTTAACAGCAAAAAATCAAACAGAAAGCTCAGAGAAGGTAAGGGCAGAGAGAAAACCCACTATTACTAGGTTTAAGTTTTCAGCCAGGCTCAGAGAGAACAAAAAGTTGTATTTACTAAATTAAATCCTGAAACTATTTGCTTGAACAAATGTATGAAATGTTCTTCACAGCAAGAAAGGTACTTACATCATCCCAGGTCCAGCATTTTTCATTGGCAGTAATGCCAGTCTCTCGGTAATATTCTTCCAATGGTGGCTCCAGGAGAATCACATCAAATTTGGACTTCAGTTCCCTAATATCAAAGGCTTCCAAGTCTGCTTGCAAATACCTGTTCAAACAGAAGATGCCAGACTGCTTGGACAAGGTGCAACAGTGGCCTGGGAACTACACTCCACAGAGCATTTCTGTGCAGCCAGTTAAGAGCAGGGTCTCCTGGGTGGGTTGTACATCTCAAATGCTCTAAATCCAGAGGAGATCCATTACACATCCTCACTTAATCGAGGCTGGATGCTATTGCATTGTATTTTTTAAGTAGTCTTAATAAACAGTTTTTAGGATTCTAACTTAGCAAGCAGGAAACAGATGCCTGCACAGACTGTACAACAATACAAGTGCAGGCCCACTGCACTTTCTGTACACCCGTGGACTACAATAGGAGGAAACATAAACATTTAAGAAGCAAACACTCACGGCCTGGCTAATGGGGAAAATGGCATATTTTAGAATTATTCCAAAGATTCTAAATACTGGAAACATTGTTACTTTGTTTATAGTATAAATGTATTTCTCTATTCCTGTACCAAGCAAAATTCCCCCCTAATACTGATTTTATTAAATACACACTCACACACTGTTATGACTCTCCTCCACACCTGCACACCACTCACTGCTCTATCACTATCGAAAAATTACACTGCCTCCCCTAAATTCCTTTAACCTTAAGAAAGCTGATCAGCAGACCACCACCTTCCCCTTCCCAAAAAGTGGGTGGAAGAGATTACTACTCCCTATGTGTACCTGGTGTTGTCAGAAGGCAGCATTCCATTACTGTTTTTCCCCCCTTTTGTACTTTATGACCAAGAATGCCAAAACACACCTAGCTTAAAATAGCAGGTTGAGCTCTGCAATTTGCACTCAGTTGTTCAGACAACTGTTTCATGGGGTTTTATGTGACTATCATTAAATAAGGTGGGTTTTTGTGGTACAGGTTAAGACTACTGCACATGACAAGCATCAGGTTAAGTTCAGAGAGGTTTGAATCCCCGGAGTAACAGGCTGCACACTGAGGCTGTGTCTGACACTCAGCAAAAGCTCCAAGGTAATTCAAAGTCCATAAGGACAAATGACTTCCACTCAGCCTAAACATTTTTGTCTTCAACTCCAACGTAACATGTGATTGATGGATACTAAGATAAGAGCTGAACACTATACAAAAAACAGCTGGTACAAGAAAAACTAAGGTTATATTAACAGGCCAATTTTTTAAAGCTGTTCTTGTTATCATAAACTACATGATAACATGAGATTCACCATCACACGATATTCTTATAGTTCCCAAATTAAAGCCTGCAGCCAAATCAGTTGACAATTTGGTTTTAAAAAAATCAAAGCTTTAGATACTATAAATAATCATGCTGGAAAGAAAATCTAGTTTATACACTCTATTAAACATCTAGATTAAACTAACAAAAACAGAGTGATCTTATTCTTCTATGCTACAATTAATTTGTATACACAAACAGAAAGAGAAAATGTAAATCCTAAGCAGGTGCTGAAGATAGAGATTTGCAAAGCAGACAGCTAACTTCAAACAGGTCTGGAGAAGAAAGGCATTTTCCACAAGAACACTTACATGGGAGGAGTGTTAGATTTAGATATCAGCTCATCCTTCAATCTGATGAGCTCTCTAAGTTTTGGATATTCTTCAAACCTATCTGCTAAGCCTAAGAAGAAGAAAACATGAAGTTAACAACTACTTAACAGAGTAAATCTGTATCAAATAAGCAATGTCCAGTATTCTGAATATGTCTAAATGTTAATACTTAGCCTCATTTTAACTTCTGTTAGAACAAACCAAACCCTTTAAAGCAGTTTTTTGTTCAGCACTTGACAAAAGCCTCCTGCCCGTAGGCAGCTAATTAGGGCTGTTACTGATGCAATGTCTATGCTCTGATCTTCTCTAGAGCACTACAGTGGGTCAGGAGTTCACAACTCCAGTTACCAGAAGGAAACCACCTTTCATTTAAACTAAAAGTGCCAGGATGATGAAAGAAGTTATTTTGGTTTTCCCCAATCCATAAATTTATATTGCGATCTAATTAACATTCATTTACAGCATGCTCTGTGTAACCTTTGATGACTGTTTCCAAGGTGGCACCTGGAATTTTCCAACCTTTCATGTTACAGAATGCAAAGGAGAGAACCCTAATTAGATCTTCTGCAGCAAATGCTGTAAAAAGGAAAATACACTTTGAAGTATATTTTGTTCTCCCTTAGAGACAATGGGCTTGCTGTTGCCAGCAGCAGGTTCAGCACAAACCAACAAGGGGCCATTCCTGCTTCCCAAGCAGTATCAGTTCAACTTCAGTAGGAGTTTTTTAAAAGACTTTATGTTCATTTATAAGTATAACTTGAAATGGTATTAATCAATTGGAGAAAAAAACCTCACCCATACCCACAAACCCTTGATCTCTCTCCTTATTTTAAATCAAACTTCTTAAGTCCCAGTCCTAGGACTCCAGTGATAAAAGCAAAGTTCTCCGTACCTAACCTCTACTACTCGTGCATAAAACACCCAAAAGTTATTTTCATCCTTTTCCTTAAATATGTAACAGCCTAAAACTACTACTGTGTTCTCCTGATTTCCACCACTGTGTTGCTTCCAGCCACTGTGAGTCCAATACTCTTGTGCAGCAGAGACAGAAGCCAGTTATCAGCAGCTAAGCAATAGATTTAAAAGAATTTTCCATCAAAAAAACCCCAAACTAACCAAACCCAGACCCACAGGTCTCTCCCTCTTTTCCAACAGCAACATCAAAAAGATACAGCTGGGTGTTGTGGAACCACTTGTTTTCCTTTGGGCCGTGTCCAATGGCACTCAGCACCTCAGCAGAGGTTTGATCGTGGTGTGCTAGATGTGTGGAAGATGTGTGCTCCCCAATGTGCAGCCCGACCCAGCTCAGCCCTGTTAAGGGCTCTGGCCCAGCTGCTGCTGCTGTGTTCATCTCCACACCAACACCTGCATCAGCATTTGTCCTGTCCCTTCCCCATTCACTACACAGCAGGGAAGTCATGGCACACAACATGGGCTGCTGTATCTCCGTGCTCATTTCCAAGAACAGTGTAGAACTGCCTCAAGTACATAAATGGGAAGCCCAAGTGCTTCTGAGATAAAGATACAACTGAGCCAAACCAGCCCATTTTTCTTAAAACCATCCAGATGTGTTTCACAGAAGCATTCACAAAATATAGAGAAGAATAAACTAAAAGCCTCTGGAGGCAAACCAAACCTCTCTGGGCTTTCATCCACAAACACAACCCACTTGCCCTGGCAATCTTACACTTGATAAAATACAGAGAGCTGTTGCATAAAACTGCAGAGGGAGATGTCCTGCTTCTTTTAAAAACCAAATGCCAGGCACCTGTTCTGGGAAACAGGACCAAACTGTACATTAGTTTTAGCAAGTTTAAATTCAGGCCCAATGTAGCATCATTTCAGTAGCAAGTTAAGCTATGTCTGGATACATGTAAACTTGGAAAAACAACATCCTCTAAACTTGGGCATTCTAACGAGCTGTCAGCAGTTACCTAATTTAGCTGGGAAACATTATCCATATTGCTTCCTGACTTAAATGTCTGTATTTTCCATGCTTTACATTTTTTTTAAGGGGCAATAGAGCCCAGTACACAGGTGAACTGTAAACTTCCAAAGGTTTCAAGATCTGCGTATTAAACTCATCTACTTTCTGGCATCAAAAGAGCTTAGTTTGGAAAAAAAATCTTCCTGGTGAAATATTTTCAAGTAAAACCAAGGGTAAGAGCAGCCTTGGTAATAAGAACCTCCTAAGTAACTGAAAATAAAACCATTCATATAGATGTCTATACTGATATGTATGAACACTGAGACAAAAAATTAGGAAGTGTTTGTGTACCTGAACTTCCCAGAAACTGTAAGGAATTAAAGAAGGCGAAGAAAAGAAGTGCTACTGAACAAAGTGAGTCATCCTCAAACAGTTACTGGCTGTGACATACCAACGTCTCTGATGAAGTTCTGGGGTCTGTGTCCTGTATCCACAAAGTGCTGGCAGTAATCGTTGTGTGGATTTAAGCTCTGAGTGCCCTGGAGAACAGGAAGAAGTTCAGTGAGAGCAACAGGAGATAACTGGACATACACAGGCACGCTGCACGTGTTAGTCTGATAAATGAGGAAGGAGTCGATTAACTTTTCAACATGCCTTTGTAAGCCCCACTGGTCAGACCATCCCTTTCGTTCCAAATCAGGCCCACCACTCCTGCAGCTCATTGGGAACTGCCTCAGAACAATGCAAACACCAGTTACAGTCAGATCTTTCACAGGAAACTTCCATACTTGTGAGTTCCAGGCCCCTACTCAGCCTTTAAAGCTATTTTTCAGATCCCATCAGTTGCAGAAACAGTTTAACAGAACTAAGCCGGCTTTGACTACACTTCCAATTGCAAAAGCAGCTCACCTTGAGAAAGGTACTGGAATCTTTGTAAATCTCTTCTTCATAGGGCAGGTTCTCTTCATCTTGCTGCAGCTCTACTTCATCCTTGGAAATAAAGCAGGTATTACAGGTGTGCATACAAGATCGTGCTGTTTCTGTCCTTTCCTTAAGAAGCAGAATCAGAACAAGATGTGGGCTGTCCACGAACCGCAGATCCAGCTCCAGTGTTGGAGGGGAAAAAAAATTACCTGTTCCCCAAAAAGTCTGCACCTCTCTCACCAACGAGGAGAGTGCTACTGGGAAAGGCCTCTGAAAGAACAATAAAATAAGAACCCCTTCATTTCCAGCCCCTGACAGTGCTTTACAAGGTGTACTTTTAATTTTTGTCCCACAAAACTTTCACTCATTGGACTGAAACAAAGTATGTATTTTGCTGAAGTTCTTCTGCAGCAGAATTTCTGAGCATTTATATCCACACAATCATCTCTTATTTTCCAGTCTTAGCAAAGTCCACACTTGGCAGAAACAGCTCATGGTACATGTCAGTATTTCACTCGGACTGTCCTAAAATGTAACTTTAACATTCCTATTCTATAGCCCCAAAATTCACATAAAAATTTCTAGAGAGCCACCAACTGTTCATTCAACAGATTTCTGGGATTCAGAGATCTGTTACACTGATGCACTCTGAACATCCAACACAGAACTCAGAGAGAATAGAAACGCAAGGGAGTCTCGCTTCTTCACATCACTTTCTGCCTTCCCACTGATCCTGGATCAACCCAGAATACAGATTTATAAAATAAAGAACTACTAATTGACATCATCTACCATATTATTACAGCTGTATTTACCCTATGCTACATAAGCTGTCTGAATGCAGAATAAAAAATTCAGTGTCGTCCCTCCCAATTTTGATCCCTCTAACTGTCAAAATCTTTAAGTAAGCTTCTGTTATTTCCAAAGTGGAGCTTTGAACCAGCTTCTGAAAATGCCTGATGTGATAAATAGGTCACAATTTCCCCTTCCCTATTCACGTGATGAACTTAGAGATACACAGCAGTCTTTTTGCTTGTCTGTTTAACCAGATCAAAAAAAGATTACTATCAGAAACAGCAAGAGTGTTTGCAGGGAAAAGAAATGTACAGACAAGCAGCAGCAAGTGTTATTCAGGCCAAAAAAAAGAGCTGAAAGCTTGAGTTTTACTAAAAACTGCTTATGCCATCGTAAGTTACACCTGTTTCCCTCTTCCATCTTTCTCTAAGTCTTGTCCTTCTGATGATAAGCACCAGTCAGATACCTGAGTCATCCCAGTTCTCTTTATGCCTTCGTAACCGATTTAAAAAGTCTTGTGGCCACAAACAAAAGCCCACACCACCAACTTTAAAGGGAAAGGACAGAGCCAGAGCAGAGACAGAATGACACCAGCAATAACACATGATACTAGGTTCTTGTACATTAATTATCCGTGTTTTCCAAAGCATCTGGTATTAAGGTGCTGCGTTAGGGAAACAGAAACCGCCCACAATATCCAAACATAGTTTATTTCAAATGACTGGAGATACATGTAATTCAGGATTCAACTAAGTAAGCTTTTTTCAGCCTCCACAACAAAGGCATGGAAGCATCCCAAGCTCGCAGGCCTCTGCTTGCAGAAGCAAAGGAAAACAGGGCTGTCTCAAATTAGGCTGGCAGACAGCAAAACAGAACCACAAGTGGTTTTGTACTCCACACAAAGTGAAAACTCCACAAACCAGACACTCACACAGGTTCAAACAAGGGAGTCAAATCACCTGGGGAAGGCGAAGGGTGGAACACCACTCACAGCTCCCAGAGGGTGGTGAAAAACCTGGCAGTGGCAGCAGGCACTCTAATCCCATTATCTGCCACTTCCAAACACAGACCAGGGAGCTCAACTAACCCCAGGACAACTGCTACAGTTCCACAAGAACAAGAGTATTTTAGGAGTTCTCCAGAACCACAATTCAACTTCCTGACTTTAAAATATCCATTATTCATTTTTCCAATAGTGCATCTCTTCCCTGTCACCCATCCCCCAAGGCTGGCAAGGCAGAGCCAGGCTCCAAGACTGGAGTCAAGCTGCCAGTGGGAGCTTAACAAGCAAAAACCAAAAAACAGACCCACAAAAAACCAAACAAAACCCCACAAAAATTATAACACATTGCTTTTTTTCTTTTTTTTTCACCAGATGTTCCTACATGGCTGAGTAAAATACTTCATCTTTTATCTCAAAAACTGCTCTCATACAGGTTTGAGGGTACATTCATTTCCACCAAATCTGAAGCCAGGGCAAAAAAACTTTAAATCATTGCAGAAGACTTATCTGATCCCATCACATAGAACCCAACACTGCAAGTCAGGGATACAGAGACAAGTGATGTCACATCAGAAATACCTCTGATTTTCCAAACAAAACTGGCAAACTCGCAAGATTCGCCCCCAACACTACTAGTTAAGTCTATTATTGCTTTTGTCTAAGTTGCATTAAACACAATACAATAGGGCTTGACACCTTAAGGATCCAGATTTTTGTACTAGTTCGTATTACAAGACTAAATATAAGCAGGCTCAGAGTGCTCAGGAAAAAGTTAGATAAATGCAGATGGAATTTTACTGTTCTTATCTCCTTGCCAATAGGGAATTAGCAATGCCTGCAGGAAACAGCTGATGACTCCACTATAGATATTCTACTCTGGGGTTTCGAGTTTCTGAAGTCTGTTATCTGCTCAACTAAATTTTTTCTGAGCTACTGTTATTAAAATATTCTTCCATTTCAACAATATAGAAAAAGTCCAGCCACTTGCAAGTGGTTACAGCCCACCTCAGGGTAAGTCTTCTCCACGCTGATTAGGAAAATCTTAATGATAAGATTCATTTGCCAACCCAAGTGACTTATCCATATATACTTTATAGGTAATTAAAATTCAGTTCTTTAACCATGTGCTTGGTGAAGAAGTAAAATAAATTGATAACAACCTTCTACCTGATGGTGACATAATTTCTTTACTAAACAGGATGTATGGACTAACACTTATCATGTTAAAAATAATGTCTGGCCCTTTACAGTGAGATTTTCAAAATCGGTCATCAAGAACCATCCTGTCATACACTAACTTTTTGGTTTACTAAGATAAAAGGTAGACATGATTACAGAAAGATTTACAAACCTGAACACAAATGTAACACGATGAAGACTTCGTATTTCAAAAATTACTACTTTTAGGCATTCGAGAGAACAGCAGACACTGCACTATTTCATAAATACACTGACACTGATTCTATTTAACCACAGAAGCAAGGTTATTAGAACATGGAAAAAAGGGAGAAAGAGGACATACACTGCAACCAAATCCCAAAGCAAATCATAAAGACAACTGTATCATAATCATGCCTTTGTTTAACCTCTTTCTACCTCTCATCTTGGCCAAAACATCACATTAGGAGAAAGGTGTCAAACAGCTTCGGGATGAACATTTTAAAAATGAAGGGCATGAGAGTTTGACAAGCACTCACTCTTCAATGACCATGGAGGTATTTTGGTTCGTTTTTTTTTAACCTAGCTCTTCCTGGACATTTTGGACCCTTAAAGAACACCCCAAACCAAGCCCCTTACTTCAATTCCCTTAGAATCCCTTGTTTCTTCTACTGCTTTCCTTGGCACTGCACAGACAGGTCAGAAGCCACCCTCAGCCTCTCCTGTCTCATCCCATGGCCTGTGCCTCCTGCTAACTGCAAGCCTTCCTTTTGACACAACAAAATTCTGGTCAAGATTCTTTTTGTGTGTACCCAAGCACACACACATTTTACCACTTCTTCCCACAGCCAGCCATGGCTCAGTGCTGTTCCCTGTGGGCACTAACACCTAAGCCTGTCTCCTCCTAGGAGCAGCACTAATTAAGCCTCCACACATTGGGGTTTGGTGTGTGCACAGCTCAATGCACCTACATCACACCTGAGGGGAACCACGAAGCATCTGGGTTCTCTCTCTTACATTTCTGCAGTGGAAGGTCAGGGGAGGTCACACTGTGGAACACACATATTGAAGGATCTATACACGTCACATTTATTTTTATATACACACATATTTTCTAAGTATCTCAGGGACACAACACCAGAGAAAAGTAACTTTTTTCTCTTTTTCTTACCTTATATTCTTCAATCTCTTCCTCATCAGCTTCTCCCTCATCTGGATATTTACGTTTTGCATTTGGTGCAGAAGTATCATAAGCAGCCCTATGAAGAGCCACAAATCCTCATATGAAAGCTTCAGTCTCCAAAGAAAATTGTTCAGGAATCTTTGATAATCTGCCTTGACTGCATGTTACAAGTTTGAAACTATTTCAAAACATCATACATGAGAAGCTGTTCCTCTCTCAGTGTATCTGAGATCAGCACAACTTATTAAGGACAGAACTCTTGAAAAGAGCCATTCCCTTCCCTTTCTCATTTTTATGCTCTCAAAAGTACAGCTTATTTTAACCAACGTGGGAGATCTACAGAATTAAGCTCATTCCCTTCCATTTCTCATTTTTCTGTTTTAAAACGTACAGCTTGTTTTACCCCAGAGCAGTTTGTCTACAAAATTAAGCCTGTTCACATACATGTGAGAACTGATAAGCAGCAGCGGCTCTGTCCTAGAAACATCCGTAGTTCCATGAGAACTTTTAAACTAAACTGCCCTGAACTGCGCTTAGCAAAAGCATGAAGGCTCTGGGGCAACACTGATGGCCCATTCTAAAGTCAGATCTCGGTTTTCCTATACAGCACGTTTTTAACACCAGAAACAAAAGTCAGCCTGTATTTCCAAGCTGCTGTTACAAGGGTATAACTAGACCCTACTCGCCTCAGTCAAGGCTCTGATTTGACCAATTGTTGCATTTTCTTTCACCCGGCGCAATCCCATCGCATCTCCCGGGCCCGCACTGCTACCGACCCCCCAGTTTCGCACGGCCACTGCCCGCCGATACCGACCTGCAGGTCTCCCTGGTTTCCGCGATCTCGCGCTGCTCGTCCTTGCTGTTGAGCACGGCGCCGATGCTGTCCGCGTTCTCGGCCCCCAGCTGCACAGCGGGAAACACAAAGTCACGCCGCGCCCACCGCGGTCCCGCCCCGCACACGGCCCGCGGGCCGCCCCGGGCCCTCGCCCCCGCAGCGCCCCGGGCCCTGCGGACGCTCCGGGCCGTACCTGCTGCGCCAGGAGCTGCCGGCGGAGCTTCTGCCGCTCGCGGATCTCCTGCAGGCGGCTGTTCATGGCCGCGCCCGCCCCGCGCTCCCGCGCCGCCGTCACTTCCCGCCCGCGCGTCACTTCCGTGCCGCGCAGTTCCCTCACGGAGCCCCCGGGGCCCGGCCCAGCGCCCGTGCGGCGCAGGAGGAATTCCAGTCCAGGTGTAGCTGTAAAGTTCATCTTCGCTCAGCCGCTGCAGGGCACGAGCCGTCCCTGAGGCGACACCCGGCTCAGGCCGTGGCACAGTGTGACCGTTTAAGCACCTGGTCGGTTTTTCTAAAGTACATCCTTGATATCAAATTCCCATATCCATTGTGGTTATTTGTAGGTTAACCTGCTTGTTTTGCTTTCATCTTCTGATCCTTTAGAAACTTCCGCTGTGAGGGAGTTTTGCAGAATCTTTGAAGCTCTTCTCATCTGATTTTTCGTGTCTTTCCCGCTTCCTCCTTTCTCCCCTCTCCTATGTACTGTCTGTCTGGGAATGTATCTAATCCATATTTCATGCTGACTTTCTGAGAACTATTCAGAATGCAACACGAATGAAGATGGAAATAAAGGCCTGCAATAAACGTCAGTCCCTACTGTCTCACAAAAGGAAACGTAACAAAAGAATAAAAGAAACATTACAAATTATCCCTCAGTTATAATAAATACCCATGTTTGCTCTCCTGACATGGACCAATTCTTTCTGTAATTGCCAGACCCAACGATGTGGCCAGCAAGAGCTGAGAACTGACACTCAGCTCCCTGCTACACAGAGCATGCTGTTCCTCTCCTGGTTTCTGAGTGCCAGACACCGGCACACTTTTGTGATACAAGATGTTATTCTCTTTTTTTTGAATGTGGTATATATTGTGTACAAGTCAATGACACTACGCAGGTCACACAGTCACACTGAAAACTGAGAAAGATGCACGAAGAGAAGGAAATGAAAGAAGTGCAGACTGATACAAAAAGAAACCGTTTCCAGCTACTCACATTTCTCGGTGACAGAATATCCTAGAAATATGATGGAGCTTTTGAAATGTTAAAACCCTAAAATACCAGAAGTTGTTTATTTGTCTCCTTTGGGAATATATTACTGGTTATAGTGTCCTATCTATGGAAATGTTACAGGAAAAAGAATGATCAGTAGCTGTCTCATGCTACTGTACACTGCTTTGATATTGTTGGCTGTAATGAATACAGTAGAAGTCTCTGCACAGTAACAAAATCACTTCCTCCTGGATGTGATCTGATGAGGTTTGTGGGAGCCTGCACTCCATTTTTAGAACTGGTTGCTAAGATGAGCTGATCTTTACAAACACTAACGGCCATGAAGATGTTCTGCTGTATACACTCATTGTTTCAAAACAAAAAAGTTGTATTTTTGCAGAACGCTCCATGCCTTTCTTCTGCTCTGTGCATGCTGTGGTTTCAGCTCTCCCAGCCTTGTATCCAGCCTGTGTTTCTGTTAAGCTAAGTATCAGACCAAATTCTTGCTGATCTAATGGCGACTAATGAGTTCGTGGAACTGCCATCCACTCTGATCCATTATCCAGATTTTTTCCTTCATATTTATGAAGCCAATTGTTTCCTCATCCTGTTTTTATTTAACTGACTGTCCCTGAGCACATTACCTTTCAATTCTCTTTACTGAAGTGCATTCAATCTTTTTAATGGTTTCTATTGTTGAGATACTTTCGAATCCAAATCCTGTCCTCCAGCCTACTTGTATCTACTTCCAATGTCAGGTGGTTGTGCAAGAAGCAGACATTCTCTGCCACTTTTGCTTACCTGTTTATGGCATTATAAAGTATTTATAAAACACTAACAAATAATGATGCAATTTCACACCCATTTGGGAACTGTGTTACACTGACATATATTCAAGTCTAGACTACTCCATTTAGCAAAAAACTGCTACTTATTTTGTGTTGGTAGAAATGACTGAAGAAGTTACACTGAACTAGGCCCGAACTGCTTAATTTATCACTGTTCTCTCACTTTAATTGTTCTTCACATAATAAAACTCCAACTACATTTTGCCCTATTAGATGCTAAATAAATGCATAAATTAAAACCACCAATGGACCAAGTAGATGAAATGAGAAAGACGTTTGTCTCTTAACTCAAAACAGATGAGTAGAAAACCAGAAAATATAAGAATATTTTATAATAGAAAAACAGATGTTAGCATGGACTAACATCACACTCTTCTTATTTCATGTCCCTTTTCCCCACGCTTTCAATGAAGTACCTAGATTTACCTCTTTAGAAATATCTTTATAAATTGTTACCTCAGTTTTGGAGCCTATTTTGAACAAGTGACAGTATCCCAACACCCAGTGACCTTGGCTGCGCTTGCTTTTCTCCCTCTGCCTTAAGCTGTGTCCCCAGCAGAAGGCAAATCTGACTTAATGAGCGTATTGCAAAACCACCACACCCATGAACCCGTAGGAACTCCCTGCAGCAGCGGCACTTCTGTTTAAAAATCTGCTGGGAGTAACTAAGTAGCAGCAGAGTCTCTATTAGGCGAGTACTGCTTGTCCTTAGTAAGCCCACGAGCATCTAGCCAAAACAGAGCCTTCATAAACACCTTGCCCCAGGCTGTGGATAATTTGCCGGCATGTGGTGCGATTTCACACTTCATCCAGATCAAGTTCCATTGCCATTTGATCCAGCCTTGGACACGTCCTTTGTGATGGACATGAAGCCTTGATGTTGGAGCTGCTGCCTCTGCACCAACAAATCGTACCTGGATGTGACCACTGGCAGGAATTTTCAAAGAGATTCTGTAACTCCTTTGCTTTTGAATGGCATCGTATTTCATTCTACTTTGTCAGCAAGAATAAGTGACTTGCACACAAAAGTTTAAAAAACGATAAAAATATTTCTAATTCCCCTACATGGAATAAACTTACTTAGTTTCTTAAATATCCTGAACTAAACATTGTTCTGGCTTCCTTGAGCAGTATCCAACATTGCTGGAAGAAAACCAGCAGGACTGGAGCAGAATTAGAGAAGCTTTTTGAACTGAACTTTGTTTTGCTGAAAAATGTGGATGGGTCAAGAGAGGAATTTAAGACCTTGCACTGGATTTGTTAAATTGCTGGGAATGAAAATGATTTCTGCTTATAAAAATTCCTCTAATCAACACGTTTTGTTCTAGAAATGTCACAAACTACCAAAATTAGAGTCTATATTCTTAATTCAAGATATTCTATTTACAGCTATTCAGATTTGACATTAGGAGGCATTTCTTTATGAGAGGGTGGTCAAACACTGAGCAGGCTCCCTGGAGCCTGGGTCAATGCCCCAGGCAACCTGTCAGTGTTTTAGAGGTGTCTGGACAATGCCCTTAACAACAGCCTTTAACTTTTGGTCAGCCCCGAGGTGGTCGGGCAGTTGGACCACATAATAGTCTGGTCTAGTTTATTCTATTCTAGCCTACAAATTCAATGGCTTGTATTGCAAAAGATAAGATTTGGTCTTTCTTCATTTCTTCCCCCAAGTCCCTCCCACTTAGTCTGGAGATCAGGCAATGCTGGCTTCTCACCACATTCAGAGAATGCTTTTCAACAGAAATGTCTGTGTATATGCCTTCAAATACAGCACGTGAAGAGAGGGTGGAGTGCAGCTTTATATTGTATTGCATCTAGCCTTGTATTTACTCCTTAACACTGCCCCCTTAGTGAGGCAGGGGCAAATCTCTAGGAATTATACAATTCAATGATGTTATTTGTTCTACCACTGAGCTGAACTTGATCCACTCAGGGGCAGTACAGCTCTGATGACATGACTTCTCTTGGCTTTACTGTTACAGACCAAAGCATCAAAGAAGTGTGACTTTGTAATGCTTTGAATAAAAAAGGGCCATATTTCTATATGTCTCAGTGGTCACTGACTTACAGACTTAACTCCACAAGCACTGAGATCAGAAAATATTTTGAATCACTTTCCTGCTTTCCCTGTGTTTTTAATACAAGATAATAAATTGTACTACCAGTTTGATCTTACAGTCAGAATCTGTGTCATTGCTTGCAAAACAAACCCATTCATTTTAATGTTTAAACGTGCTACTTGTGCCCATGTTCTGTGGTTATAGGAGCCCTTGTCTCAGAGCTGGTTTGTTTGCACTGGCAATAAAGGAGACTGATACTGTACAGAATGGGACAGGATATGGCACATTTGTACACTGAAAACCTCCTGTGTCTGAAGTCTCTGTATTCCAGAAAACTCATCCTTATGTATTACCTGGCGTACTCAGTACCTCGGTTTTCAGTATTATTTAATGTTTCCTGGCTACCTCCATAGCTAAATAGATGGAGTATTTTGCACCAGCATGTTATTTGCATAAAATATTTAAAAATATAGCCCTGAATTTATTGTTTCTCTTCTTGTTATTCCAGAAGATGGCTTGTAGTTAAATCTTAGAGAAAGGAGTTACTCTGTTTTTCATTTTTCCTGGTTCCTAGGAAATTCAGAGAGAAATTTAGGAAGAAAAACCTACATATACAGAAAAAAAAAGCGGACATACGGACTATGCATCCTTGGAATAATTTCCCCAGGGAAGTGGTAGATTTCCTAACATTGGACACTTTTATGGGTGCTGGGCCATCCTGTCTAGACTGTGCTTTTGCCAAGAAACTTTGGACCAGATGGTCCTTGAGGTCCCTTCCAACCTGGTGTTCTATGATCCTGTGATGTAAATTGCAAGTCCCCCTCCTACAGCTCCCAGCTCAAGTTATTTACTCGATTTCTAAGGGCTAAATGAAGGCTCTGCTGAAACAATGGCAACATTCTGAGGCCTGGTTCCAAAATAGGATAATAATCATAATAAAGCAAGAAGAGGTTTGAAATTTTACAATTTTTAAAGGTAGCAGTACTTCTACTTAATACAACTGGACATTTGGTCTGGTAGGATTTAGTTACATACCATTAGGAGGTATTGTGTAAAATAACAATGTTTAAAAGTCTAAAGTAAAAAAAAAGTAGAGTGTACTGTAATGCAGTGCTTATTTATGAAAATAAACAGTGTGCTAAACAGATCAATATAAAACCAGAAGTTTTGTATAGCTGTATCAACAGCAAAAATATGTTGCTTTTCATAATCCAATAGGCTTAATTTTGTTTTTTACTTTTACTTGACATATCATTATGCCAGCCAAGATGGCTAAGTATGAAAACAGTAAGTTGGAACGTGTAATTCCACAGAGCCATTAAATTATCAAGGAAATAGCTGTAGACAGGATCCCCACCTTATTTATTTTAAAGCATATGTGACTGCATTTTAAAATTTCAACTACATTGTTGAAAGGAGGCACAAATACCAAGTACATCTTTGTGCATCACTTCATAGTCATCAGTGTGAAATGGTTGCTCCAGCTCTGCATATATTTCTGAAAGCAAGCTAGGAACTACTGGGATCTGTATTTTTTTAAATGGTACCAATATGGGCAAACTAAGGCTTGTATACATAATGCACAATATCTACTCACTAACATGAGAAGATGCACTGGCTTCAATGAAATTATTAACCTATATAGCCAACAGAACATGGATTATAAACACTCAGCAATATACTCCCCTGCTTAACAGTTAAACTTCTCAAATAATTGAAATTGCAAGTAAAACAAAAGATAATTTAAAATTAGTCCTCATGCTTTCAATACAAACCAATAAATCCCAGTCTCTTTGAGTCAAATAAGTATAAACTGGTTTTTTTAGCTTTCCCTTCAGTAAGTATGAGAATACGTGTTCCTTTGAAAAAATAATGATATTCTTATCCAAAACTACTACTAATGATAAGAGAATGAAGCCTTTAGAATTTCTTTCTCAGAAAACAAAAATATTTAAAATAGGTAGGATTTAATTTGGGTAATGTTGACCAAAGATCACTGCATATATGTAGCTCAGCACTAAAGTAATTCCTGCTTCCCTCTGAAACTATGCAGAAAAAGTCTCCTTTACAGACTGTGTGTGTGTTGCTGCTGGAGGTTGTGCAGCAAGCAGCAGAATTGCCTCACTGCCTCACTGCTGCTCACGGGAAGGTGGGACTTGGGTTCCATGGAAGACGAAAACACAAACCAGCCCTGCCTGCCTCACTTTCTGTGGTTTGGGATTTTCACTGCACCTACACTTCACAACAATGAAATGCAAAATTCTGAAACAGGTATTATTAAGAAATGTTTTCAGAAATTTGTCTCTGAGTAAAGAGAAGACATATGCTACCTTTCCAGACATAAATCATTGGAGGGAACTACCTGGATTGTTTGTGAGAGAAGGACTGATCTAAACAAGTGCATTTATAAAGCATTGTTTACCCCAGGGAACCTTCCACACATGAATGTCAGAGGAAATTGTAGAAGGTCATATATCTCAGCTCTGTGAACCAGTTGTCCTCAGTTACAGGGGATGTTTTGCATAAATAAGGCTTAATCCTGTTCTGTGGCACACTTACCTAATGTTGACTCATTTGCAGGGGCCACCTTCTATATGAAAGAGAGTCCAAAATGTATGTTTTATGATGAAGAAAACATCAAATTTTTTTTCACATTTTGTCTCCCTTGAAGGACTGACTCACCAAATCCCACATACACTCAGGGCAGTCAGGTTTGGAATTGAAGTTCCATTTCTAAGCAAAACTCCATTAAGCTTGTTTGTTAACAAATGCAATTTTCTATTCCATTTCTTCAAAATATCCTCTTCGTCATATTCTCGCCTCTTTAAAAATGCTTATTTATAGGCTGGCTACACAGCCTCCCCTTTCACCCAGGTAACAGACTGCAACATATGGGATGCTGCCTTTCCCTCCCGTTCCGAGCATCAGGAAATCAAGCAGCACCTCTGCTGTATTTACACAGGCAGCCTGGGGCTCTCCTGCTCTCACTCTCCAGCCTCACTCCCCACTCTGCCACATGGCACCGCACACTGGGGATCTGCTGAACGCTCCTTCTGCGACAGGAACATAAGGAGTGCTTGGAGGCTGCTCATGGAAGCAATAGCAAACCCCACGGCACTGGGAGTGCACCAACAGGCCCCTCTGTTGTACCAGTTGCACGTTCCTGGGCGTTGCTCGAGTAGTAGCAACTCCATGGACACATCCTGTCTCCGTGCTCTGAAGTGTTACACCCAGTACTCCAGCTTTACACATGCAACAGAAACTGCTCCCCAGTTTTGCATGATCCAGTTTACCTTTCAGTTTTAACTGCAGTTACTTTATCATGTCTGTGGAACCCAGTGTTGAGCACATATGCACCTATGTATTGAACTCCTCCAGGAAATCAAGTTTCTTATGGCCTTGGTCCAGGAAAACAGGTTTCTTATTCCCTTATAATACGAACTCGGCTCCTTGTACAAGAAAGTACTTAACACTTTAAAAAAGCTTTTCCTGTGATCTCATAACTGTGCACACTGTCTTATGTGTTAATGGAAACCTCATCAATTACCGGCTGTTCAGCTACATCCTGTGTAATGCAGGGTCACCCTATAGAGCTTATATGGAATTACAGACAAAAGGCCTTTTCTCTTCCACATAAGCACAAACCCAAATTAATTTTGAGTCAGACTTGGCAGCATTTCAAATTTCTGCTGCCCATGCAGTTAAAAAGAATGACACTAATGAATAAAATTATTTTATAAGAGCGCTGACTTACATCCTAAAAATGTTGACTCATTTCGGCACCCATTCCATGGCTCATTTTGCACATGGAAGTCTCCTTTGTGTGAAGCTTTGCTTCCTCTCCTAGTCCTGACTTCAGCCTGGTGTTTGATCTCACCCAGTGCCCACTAAGTCATGTGTATAAGTTTTTCCATTTATTCCAGCACTTGATCTGTTTGCCCCAGCGTAGTTGATTATGTGAAGAAAAAAATAGTACATTATTAGCTAGATAGCATGAAAATAATTTCATTGTTGTGCCTGGCTGTTCGCCTACATTTTCTCTGCTTTGTACTTCTTTCCTGGGGGACCTTCTCAAATATCTCATTGCCTGAAGTCAGCCCTTGCTCTGAGCTGTCCCATCTGTGCTGCTGCTTGACGCTAACCGGGGCAGGAGGGAATGTAGGAGAGAATACCTTGGACAGGGCTGCCAGTGGCAGTAAGACAGGACTGAGTTAGGCCTTCACTTGTCACCAGTATTTTAACTGAATTCCACCAACAGCTGGAAGTGCTCAGCTTTTCTAAAATCTCTGCTGACAGCACACTGCATGAGCAACTCAAACATAAAGGTAAGCAGCTTTATTGAACACAGGAAGAGGCTAATCAGTGAATTTTCCTATTGATTCAAATGGCAGCAGAATTAGACTGATTCTCCAGCTGAATTTTAAATGCTGGGTATTAAATGTTTTTGCAATGCAGGACTACTGTTTTTGCATGGTTAACCAACACGTCAGACATTTTCACCTATTCACATGAATCACTCATTGAAAATTAGTCCTCTAATAACCTATACCCTCACATGATGCAAAATCAGAGCCAGCCACAGGGAAGAACTATCAAGTGCTTTTAGAAAGCTATTAGGATGAAGGAAGCTCTTGAGTAAGTTTCCTCTCAAGCCTTGCATATTATGAATAACCCACACTGCTCTGTATTATGTGAATATTTCCAATATTTCCATTTCTTAGATAACCTAAGGAATCTATGCGTGGAAATATGGGGGAGGAGGGGGTGTTGGAGTGGTCAGATCCATTCATAACTACGAATTATTTATTATTCTTTGTTTTATCAACAGTTTGGTCTTGGGACTGTCAAATATCAGTAGAGAAAAAAGCAGTCAACCCTGAGGAATTGTATAGAAACTAAAACCTATTCTGGCAGATGATTTCCTACAGTTGCTCTCATAGAAGTTGCCAGTGCACAGCACAGATTCCCCAGCTTTGGTCGTGAGTGTTGGTCCATGGGACTGCTGTCAAAACCTCTGAGCATGAGCGGTACCAGCTAAATACTGAGACTAAGTATTGAAGCTGTTTTGCAAAAGGAGGAATGGGCTTCACCTGGAGCCAGTTCACCCACTGTAATATCGTCTTAATGGATTATTCTCCCTACCAATCTCGAAAGACCAAAACAAGCCTTTGCTTTCCTATAAAAATACAGGCCTTGTTAAACACGGATTACTGTCTTTAAATCCCCTAGTGCTGCTGCAGGAGTACAATTAGCACAGTTTCCAAAGGTTTATTATTTTTCAGCATTTTTTGCCTTTTTTTCCTGAAAAGCTGGATGCTGTAATTTCAGAATCCAAGTTATATACAAGGCCCAGATTGATTTTGAGGTTTCCAAAGAACTACTTGCCTATTTTCCTAACTAAGAAAACATAATTTTTCTTTCTTTTGCATTTGCAGTTCAATTTGTGAATGAGTTTTCAACAGTTTTGTACAGCAGAGAAAACACTTTTTAAGGCAACCAAATGCCCTAAGAGCATTTCATATTTGGCATCTTTCTAAAGCTGTATCAGAGTAACAAGCCTCTGTTTCTTGTTTCTAAATATGTGAAGGTAAAGTCCACCCGTAAAGTATAGTGCAGTTTCTTACTGTTATTTTAATTGTGAGAGTCCATCTTAAGTCCAAAAGAATCAAGGTTCTCAAAACCACAGTCTATAAACATAGCTCTTGCTTTGTCTTTGCTCTTTGCAATAACCTTTTGAGTGATTGTGAGTCCATGCGACAGAGGCAGAAGTCACAGAGATAATGAGCTTCCTACAAGTGTGATAAAAGCAGTCAAGCAGATCAGAGTGATTCTCTGCATGGCACCTGTAAGTGCCAGAGCTGAAGGACAACCTGTGCATGTGCTCACACTCTTCAAACACCAGAGAAACCATATGGGGGAGACACTCAATGCTCAAACATATGGGGGAAATGCTCAAGCCAAGACAGAAGCTGCAAGCAAAGTGCAAAGCACACAGCCTGCAAAAAACCCTCCGTCAGCTCCAGGACCCCTTAGAAGAGTGCCCCTCCTTTTTACAGTGAGTTTGCTGTCAGCGTCTTGAATGGACACCAGACCGAGTCCCTAATTTGTAAATTGTAACAAAAGCATTATTTCCTGTAGCATTAACACGCCTCATATCATAGGGAAAGCTCATTTATAGTTACTAAAACAAATGAAGGCTTGTTCTCCTTAAAAGATCACATCAAAAAGAATAATCATGATGAAAATTAAAATGTTCAAGAGCGAATCTGTACATGTGGATCCTTCCATTAAACCTGAACCCTGTCTTGGGAGTGAATCGTTATGACACTGCTTTTTTTCTTCTTGATGCTTCTTTTGGAATTCTAGTTACTTCCAAACCTTTTTCCCTGTGTAGCCTCCTCTCTTTCCCCCACATCCTGCTAAGTACCATTTTGCAAGCTCAAGCACAAACACCTCTACCCTAGATAGGTAAAGAAAGTTCACTGCAGAGCCCACACACCTTGGGGAGGCGAATGCAATTAGAATACATGAATAAGTGCCAGGCTCAGAGCTTTGCCTGAAGCACATTGCAAGACTCATCACACTCATTTTTTCTCTTCCCCCTGTGCTGATCAGCAGAACCCTTTCTCTTCCAGGCTACAGAGGGCTGGAAAAAGAGCTTAGGTCAGGGAGAATGAAATACTGCTGTTACTTGATGCCAAAAAGTGTTTACTAGGCAATGAAGGAAACCTTAACCAGCTAAACTGAGCATGCTTTTAACTGGTCCTTCCAAAGGATAAAAGCAACCAACTTGTCATGACAGAAACAGAATTTCAGACAATTTAAAAATGGCCATAATGAGCTGCTTTCAGGCTAATGTCTTGCATATATTCAAATACTTTGAAAACAAATTAAACTCTTGCCAGTCCTGATGGTTTTTTTAAACAATGCATATACATATCCCCAGAAGAAGCCTCAGCAAGAAAGAACAATCTGCGCGTTTCTGTCCACAAAGAAGTGCAACAGACACTGTGATAGCATAGTTATCACGTTGCTGTAGAAACCCCAGCAGAGTATGCTTTAACTTTGTGAGTGATTAAAATACAAACTGTAATGCTGCAATAAAGAATTAACCACAGATGAGCAGAACTAAAATGAATACAGGCAATCCCAAATACTAGGGGATCTGCTTTCCTTAGCACTGGAGCTCTTTTGTTCTTATAAACAAAAGTTTAAACTGGTAAAGTTGCATTTTGTACCTTTTCAACAGTTTGGAGGCTGCTTAAGGATGGGCTCTGTTCACTGGATGTATGTGGGATTCTGCATGGAAAGCAGAAAGCACCCTCTTTCTTTTAGACTTCTGTCTTAGCAAAAGGTAGTGGAAATACTGACGTGCTCACTCAGAAACCAGATTAACACTTTCCAGACAAAAAAATTAGAGAGGAAAAAGGATCTTACGGAGAGGTGAATCTACAGACTCACATTACAGACAAATTGCCAAATAAAGGGGACGTGCTCCATGAGGCAGAATTGGATCTCAAGAATGAACGACATAGATTAAAACCAGCGGTAAAGTAAAACATAGTAACTAAACCAAATTAACAATCAAATATGAGACAAAGCAGCAATAACTGACACCCATCCCGGTGGGACAAGGAAATCAGAGATGATCAGGTCATGCAGACCTCTGCAGCGCTTGGAAATAAGCAGATTACTATTCAGAGCACATGGGGCTGGGATAATGCTAAGCCCTCGAAGACATTTCACAGCGTTTGTTTCCAGTCCCTTTGTTCCCCGCCGACACGTCTGGGGATCTCTCCATCCCTGTGCCGCCCCAGCCGGCCCTGCGGGCCCGTTTTGTCCCTCTCGCCCCGAAGCTGCGCTCCCCAGACCAGGCTCTGCCCGGGCTCCTTCTGCTCTTTTTGAGGCTATCGGAGGTCGGGGGAGCCACAAGCACGGGGCGAAGGCAGAGAAGGTGGCTGCCAGGGGAGCCCCAATGCGAGAGAGAAGTGGGGTGGAGTGAGCCTGCGGAGCTCGGCGGGACCGCGGGCAGCGCAGAACCCGGGGG